>JAMKCH010068558.1:0-30988 GCA_023653785.1 Ophioderma brevispina
ACTTCGCTTCCCACCCTGACCCTACCCGGCACACAGATTTGTGAAAGGGCCAAAGGTGACATGAGTCACCAAGGTCACATGAGGTCACCAGTGTCACATATGATCGACAAAGGTCACATGAATTCACCAAGGTCCACAAGTCACTAAGGTCACACAGCCACAAGGTCAACCAAGGTCACAACACAAGGTCACCAAGGGCACATGGGATCACAAAGTCCACATGAAGGTCACAAACGTCACAAGAAGTCACCAAGGTCCATCCGAAGTCACAAAGGTCACACAAATTCACAAAGGTCACATGAGTCACCCCGCTCGCCCCTTCGCCGACGCACCCACACCCTTCCCCAATGCACCGTACCCAACACATACCACCCCCCTGACCTCACCCAGGATGCACACCCTCTCGATCGTTCCAGACGCCGCCACTACACCCCACCCTTTCCTCTCCAACATCCACCCTGCCCCCTCCCCAACCCCAACTTTCCCCTCCCCACCCTGCCCCCATCCCCAAACACCCCACCCTTCCCCCTCCTATGATTCACACCAAAGATGTATTTAATAGTATTTTGCATGGAATCAAAGGAATTTCGCATAGTCCGAATGTACATTTTTAGCGATTCAGCATTACGCATATTTAATTCCGATTTACATACGAAGCACATATCATGAATTTTAAAATGGCAAGAAGATCGCACCATAATGGGTTTTCGTGGAGTGAAGGAATTTTGCATATCCGAATTACCTTTTCAAAAATATAGCGATTACGCTGATTTTTTTCATATTAATAGCTCATTTGCATGTAATTTTTTCCCGAAATCTGCCCACTCTATCAGGTCAAGAACTCGTGACCCGCTTTCCTTCCACCAAGTACATCATTATATGCCCTTATACCGGAACTCAAGCTAACTTGCACACAATCCCTTGCGGGGAAAGGATTTCATTTTGACCGGGCCAGTATAAGCTAATTAATATGCTAATAGGCAAATAATGCGCCAAAAGCTACTCATAATCTTTCTGGCACCTCAACTCTATCACCCTCCCTACCAATGTGAAGTAAATCGGGATAGCGTTTAGCCATCAGAGCATTATCAAAAAGGTTACCGAAAGGTCCTGTAAAAATATGCAAAAACTCAATATATCATGAATATCACATAATGCATGCCAAAGCTACCATAATATTTGCGGCACCTCACTCTAATCATGCTATCTAAGTTTGAAGGTAAATCGGGGGTAGCGTTTAGCCTGCAGACATTTTTAACTAGAATTTCGCGGTTCCTCGGCTTTCGCGCTCGCTATATTCAAGAATCTAGCTTTGGGCCGCCCCATGACCTTTGATGACCCTGCACGACTTTGACTCCGCAACATATGAGGGATCGCATGTTGCAACCTATGACAAAAGTTTTAATTTAGATCATTTTACTTTTTAGTCGGGCCCTTTTTTTTTTCAACCTGACCTCACATGACCTTTGACCTTCTCCAACATGACCTTTTGACCTCATCAACATATGGGGATCCCATGTTGCACCTATCAGAAGTTTGGTTCCCAATTGAAGTTTAACTTTTCAATTGAGGTCAACTTTAAAAAAATCTTAACAATTTTTGAACACACACACGTCCACACAAACAAACCCCACACATACACAGCACACACGGATTGCGAATTGTCCTGTCCCTTCCAGCTTATAAGCTTGCGGGGCCCACAAAAAAGGGTTAACCGAGTCATACTGACGGACGGACGGACCACAAAATTTGGACTAGGATGTGCCCTCCATGAACATTTCGTTCAGGCGAGCGACACAAAAGTTCTGCGAGCAACCGATTACCAGACATAGAACGTTCAATTTTGCTCGCGAGGTTCTATAGGTTCAGACACATTTACGATACATATTCAAAACATTCCATAGAACCCCTTCGTTTTCCAGAGATATTTTGAGATTTAGTTTCATTAGCATACGTCGTATGACGGACTGATAACGTTAAGCTCTCGTGCAGTACTAATTTAGATAATATCTTTTGCAGTCTGTGACACAGACTACACATGGGAAATACTTACCGGAGACCGCCGTAAGGTCAATGAAGCAGGGACCCTAAGGCCGATTAAACAATAGAGTAGAGAGGCAACTGTAAGAAATGAGACTCATGATCGCGGTCGTACGTGCGCCAGTGTTTCTTCACGCTATTTCATAAGTCATACTGCATGAAATTAGGACTCGCGTCCGATGCGGCGCTATCATTACAACGTGAATGGTATTTCTCCTAGAGCCGAAGCCTATAACATACTTCCAGTCAAAGCGAGCGATTTACATGCGCAATACCAACCGTTGACCCAAATCCTGTTACCATGCTCTTGAACAGAAATCGCTCGCTGCGACTGGAATAAGGCTTTTAAAGTTACAAAGTGGGTCCTACATGAATGACCTTTTCAACCGTCTCATGTCCTTGGATTTCCGTTTGACTTTAGTTGTTGTGAATGAAATCTATTCGTCCCGCTGAAAATGCATCAAATTTGCTTTTTTAAGTTTATACCTTCCTTAAAACTACGTTAACATTTAAAGGTTGTTCAGACGATGTTCTTATCTCCGCCCAAAAGTAAGTAAATTTGTTAAACAGGGCCGCATTTAAGATAAAAAAAAGAAATCACATTACTCAGCAAAATTATTTCTACATCGGTCCCGAGTTTTTTGCATGACTTGAGGGCCAATAAAATATGTCAGGTTGATAAAGAATTAAGCCAATCAAGTCAGCTAGCAGGACTGATAACCTACCAAAAAAGTTGAGACCCCCCCCCAGGTACAACAGATCGAATCTGTGGTAGAGTGATAACCACCGCCTACCTCACGCAGAATAAAAATAAGTTTCTTACTTATCCTATTATAACATCATTTTTAAATTGAACACGGCGGTTTTCTCGAACCACAAAGGTCCCCCGCCCAGTGCAGTAACGAAAGAACAAGAAGCAACAACAATTTTAATCTCACGGAAGATTGTGATGGCCCCCAGTTTTCATCCTCCTACCACATGTTAAGTTGATTTGACCTCGGATGAACCCACATGACCCTTGAATTCCCTCCAAAGTGTCACACTTGATGTTGACCACACCCCACCAAGTTTCATCCATCCCCTACCACAGATTAGTGGATTTGACCTAAATGACCCCACATGACTTCACATGACCTTCAAAAGTATTGGAACTGATGTTGACCACACCCACCAATTTTCATCCTCCTACCACATTAGTGATTTGACCTTGGGATGCCCTCGGATGGAACCTTGAGAAATGACCCTTCAAATTTTTGGTACTGAACTGTTGACCACACACACCCATTCATCCTCCTACCACAGTTATTGATTTGCACCTTTGGGATGACCTTCGTATGTACCTTGTAAATGACCTTCAATCAAAATTTCGTCGGCACTTAATGTTGACCACACCAACCAATTTCCTCATCATCCTAACCACAACAGATAAGGTATAGCAATTACCTCCTTGTGCCTCTCTTTACCCCCTCATTGACCTTTGCCAATGCCACATGACCCTCCTTCGAACTTATCCGCAGCCTACTTGAGTGACATCTATGGTGTCGAAAATGACACCCATACTGCTTCCAATCACAAGCGCGTGGTGACAACGTTTATTATATATAGCGATTAGCCCTATTTTTGTTGCCCATATTTTGAGACCCTATTTTTTTACCACATTTGACTTTGACCCATGCCACATGAACCCACTTTGTATCCCACCCAACCCTACTTGATATCCATCTATTTGCGAAGATTGGACTTCCCACATTGTTATGGCCAAAGAATATCATGAGGGACGCCACACACACACACAACGGACGGCTACCATTTCTATGTCCCCCTTCGCCAACAAAAGTTGGCGGGGGAACCAAAAATAAAATATGAATGGTGTATTAACCATTTGCAAAGTTTCACGGCCTTGGTCTGATGGTACGCTCTATTTCAACCAATTTTGATAATTCGCAATGATTTCCCCCATAGCAGGAAAATGTTAAATGACCTCGTGTCATTTTGTGTTAAAGCATGGTTTATCCAACAACATTCAGACTATGTGAGTGAAACGTTAACGATCCCGTTGCTTTCTTTTTTTTGCAAGTACGGCTTTCATTTTTTGAAATCTTTGGATGTTTTGGAAGTTAACAATTGTGTATACACTTTTATTTGGTAATAATACACTATTTTGAAGAATTTACACAGGCAGTCCATCAACCAGGTAAATCAGGTAGTATTTTTGTGTGTAACACGCTTTAAATGCATGGCAATTAGCCTATCGTCGTGTCAAGTGGTTTATATCCCAGCTGACCAGATTCAGATCTGTGTACCCCCAGGAGTATTCTCTGAGGTACAAACCAGTATGGGGGGGATGGCAGGGCCAGTTTGAAACAAGTTTGCGGTTTTCTTTCCAACACTTGTTTGTCCAGTAAGTAGACCAGCCTACTGAAAAGATGTGACAAAGGTTTTATGACATGATAATTCACTGACAGACTACAATGATTATCTGATTATCAAGTTCAATGAATTTGAGAGAAATTTGTGGAACTCAAAACAATCTCTCCTCCATGACTAGGTATATAGTTTCATCACATATTTATGTTTTAGGTTCAAATAATCTTTCCACTGAGATTATTGAAAATCATGCATTTGAAAGACTGCACAAAAATAGCAGCAAGTAAACTTGCACGATCCCCCTGGCCAGATGGTCATTTTCACAAGTTTCAATCACCAAACGACCAAATTTCCAAATTTTCAAAATTCAATAATTGTTCTCAATGGAATAATATCTAGAGATGTAGCAGTTGTCTGCAAAATGAAAGTCCGACCCAAAGGGAAATGAGCGCAGATGCCCCTTGACCGTGGTAAGTGATCTTGACCTCAACAACAATGAAGGAAACCTGTATTTGGCCCTCGACCCAAGTTAGGTTTTAATCGATTCAACTTTTCAAAGACTCTCAGAAAACAAAAACTAACCAACTGGAACAGACCCTCATTTACCTTAAACTTGGTCGCAAGGACTTATGAAGGACCCCTATTGCACCTTTTGAACGTCCCCCAAGTCTTATATAAAATTGGATCAGATTAAGCCAAATTAATTTGTTGACTATGAGTTGCAAAATATTTTAAAACTCTAGCGAGACCAATTACTATTGGGCGTAAATCATCCAATTTAGCATTAATCATGGTTTGGATCCGATATTTTCACACATTGGACTCGCAAACATGATACCATCATAATAACTGTATTAATCGGACTAAATGGGCATTTCTTGATCGCAGCAGCCTCGTCCCCCTTCTCATGGATATCTACGAAACTGAAAATCGAGCTTGCTTGGGCATAATCTGTTTTGGTATTATATTGTTTCTCTGATGTGCTGACCGCCTTAATGGCTGCCGCATATGACGCATAGCGCCTTGAGCACTTTTAAGTGCTGACATGTGTATATATATAGGTAAAAACACTATTTTTATTATTATTATTATTATTTTATTCTTATAAACCAATGGTTTAGAATCACAAATTCATCTCTTTTAACTTTTTCGAAGGAGACGCAAAAACGAAAACCTAAGGGCAAAACCTAACCAAACTGTAACTGGAACATGACTCATATGGACTTGTACCTGTCCATGACGCGTGTGACATCAATCCACATATGAAGTACCCCCTATTGCACATGTGTGCCCCTTCACCCGCAGGGCCAAGTCTGTATAAAATTGGATCGATTAAGGCTCAATTAATATGGTCGGAGGCTATTGATTGCAAAAATTTGGTCGAGGCGTAGTCGAGGCTCTCAAATTTTAAAACTCGTAGCGATCCATTATCTGGGCGTAAATCATCCAATTTTATCATTCTCATGTTTTGGATCCGACTTTTCACACACATTGTGGACGCCGCCTAACAACATGGGTAATGGTTTAAATCGGACTCTAAAGGGTCCATGGCCCTCTCGCTACTAGCCTCATCCCAGAAGCCCAATTTTACCAGGAAGTGGTCACATGTTGTATCAGACCAAGCCAGCCAGTATCATAAATGGTTCAGAAAAAAATAATGGTGGAGCATTTTTTTTTTTTTGTTACAAGCGGCAACCAGGTCAGATCAACTGCTCATGTGGTATAGTTTCTCATAAGAAGTTTTGTTTGCCAAAAATACAAATTTATTTATTTTGGCCTGTTTTGGGCCAAAAGATGATTTTGGGCCAAAAATATGATTTTTGAGATCTTTATGTTATTTGATATCTTCCAAAACAAGCTTATAGAAAAATACACTTTTAAAGTAATTTGGACTATATTTACGTCTTAATAACACATTAAAGATCATTAAAAGTAAAGAAAATAAAAGCATTTTTTTTTTTTTTTTTTTTTTTTTTTTTAAAAATATTGTTATTTCAACTTATGATGCACATAACATGTTTTTAAAGTAAGGGCCCAAAAGCATCAAAACACCTGTAACCAGTTCTGTTTGACCTAAAGTGTGAATGCTTTTTACTTTTAAGTAAAATTATCAGTAGTGTTTAACTTAAAGGGCAATCGAGGATATGTTACAATGATTGGCTGTATAGCGGATGAACATCACATAGTGATTTTTGGTCCGAAAATTGGATTTCTGATTCAACTGTATTTGTTACTAGAAGACATGTAGTTTTAGATGAAAATCATTTTAACCAATTGGCTATATTTTAGTTCATAATACACAATAATGTAGTAAAAAAACAAAGAAATAGCCTAAATACCTAAATACCAAAAGGTATCTGTTTGAAATTAATAGTACCAAGCAAACAAACAAATTAAAAATGTTTTAAAAAGTAAAGCAACAAAAATCATCAAAAACAAGGTTAAAACTGTTTTTTTTTTTTTTAATTTTTTAGGTTTTTTCTTTTTTTAATTAGAAATAACGCTATATAGTTGTTCCCATGATACGGACGCATATTGGACCCTCAACAGCATTTATTGATTTTGCTAAAATCCATTGAGCCTTCACTGACTCGTTCTAATTAATTTTCTGAGTCTTCCGATCTTTGATAAAAGGGCTTTACAATACATAATTCGCAAGATTTGTCTTTGTGTTCCTAAATTCAGATGATCTGTAGAACACCAAGAAGTAACCCACTGGAAAGTTCGATGACCCTTGACTGTGCGCACGCATCGGGGGGCGATGATCTAGAACCTGACTTCTGGATAATTTTGGTATGCTCTTTCTACCGGGTTGCTCACGGGCGGGAGAGCGAAGCATGTAGCCCCGTCCTGGCGCGCAGCGGCCCGGACGGGGAGGGGGGGCGTGGGGAGCGTCAGGCTTGAATGGTACTTATACGGAGATTATGTGATATGACTCTCCCCGCGGAGAGTGGAATCACCTACATCTCCTACTATTGGTACGTTCCAATTCAAGCCTGACTTATACCACAGCTTGCAACTGGTAGAGTCAATATCAAAGTGCTCGGGCCATAAGGCAAGCGGGAGATATGGTCTCGCCGGAGAAGGTTGAACAAACCATAATAGAATATTGCACTAACGCGACTTCACTGGTAAAGTGCTACTGGAGGCTTGTGGCGATCTGGAAGAATGTGGAGGGCTTGCTTGATTGCGAGGAAGCTGATGATAGGATCCTATAGCTGCCGTCGAACCGTTACGTACTAGGACATCTCGGAGATAAACCTGTAGGGAAATGTTAAAAGTACTAGCCGCATCCCATAGCGTCCATGACTCTTGTATAGAAGCTCCCCGTAGGAGGCCCAAGCAGCGCCTAAGATCCTTTACGTCGTGAGGTCGCTATGTTGCGTCCCCGCAGACGAACCTCCGTACTTACTAGGCTCTCCTTTATGATTGCCACGATCCATCTGGCTCATGTCGTCTTTCTTGGAGCTCGGGCGAAACTGCTTCTGAGTTGTGAGGAAGCTGGTCGTGAGCCCACCCTATAGGGCTGAGTCTAGCTGAGGTAACTTCAGGGCTCTAACTGGAGTGAAGCTGAGCAGATTGATTCATTGGCGGCAGGTAACCTGATCGGGGAGAAGGCGAGCGGCGTTCACTGTGAAGGTGAGGTGTTTCTCTGCTATAGACAGAGCATGGATTTCCGATACTCTCTATTGCTTGAGCTGGCGGCGACAGGAGAGAGTGCTTCTTGGTGGTGTACGCTAGAGACGCCTGGTGAAGAGCTCATCAGGGGACTGTTGAGATGCTGGAGCACTGTTTGCAGGTCCATGCTGGTATCCCCCAATAGATTCTTTCAGCGACCGCCGATGCAGCATTCCTTTGATGAGGTCATGAAGCCTGGCGATTTAGACAACATCGGTGAATGGCACGCCAAACCCCGATGAATGACTCCTACTCCTACTGCCCCGTGGCGGCAACTCCTGACTGTGCTTGGGTTGCTCCGATCTTCGAACACCTTGCATATCATGGGTCCGCCACCATCTTTATAGTTGGCTCGCCGAGGGTCGCACGTGGTGATCCCTGCCCAGTTCTGGTAATCTTGACCAGTCTGGATTATAAGTCTTTTTCCTTTTTGTAGGTGTCCTTTCCTCTCCCGCCAGACGGTCAGCTTGGAGCGAAAGGCCAGCTGCTCTGTAGGACTGGATGAAATTGGCTATGCAGTCAGGTTGATCGCCTTCAGAGTCTCCATGGGAAGGAGACCGAGCCCGGAGTCCGTGATGCAGGTCCTTCGCTCATTGAAGAGTCCACTTCTGGTTGGCGTACAGGGCGGACAGATCCTTGGAAACCACGTTGCTCTGAGGCCATTCGGCACACACCAGAATCATGCACAGAGAGTTGCTTGTCCTGTGAACTTGAGAACTCGCGAACTAGGGCGATCGTAGGGAAGGCGTATACTGTGACTTTCCGTCCACCTCCATTGTCATGGCGTCCTGGTGAATGGCCGCTGGGTCCCTGGCCCAAGAGGCAGTATGTCGGAGGGCTGGGCGTTGAGGGCACTGTTTGTCTAACAGGTCCAGTGGGGGTGTTCAGCATCAGTTGAAAATATGCTGTCATACTTGGGGTTTAGGTGCCACTCCTCTCCCGGGACTACCCCCGTACAATCTCGTTGCCCCGACTTCCCGATGTCCTTCCTCGATAGGGATCTGCCAGGTGTTGGTCTTCCCCGGGAGGTTAACGGCTGTCATTCGAAGGGTGATCCGATGAACGTAGACACCACCAGGACTTTCATTCACTGTCTGTAGACACAGGGTGCGACTCCTGTTCCTCCCGGCTTGTTTTGTGGGAGACGACCGACCTGTTGTCGCACTGGACATAATGTGACTTCCCTTGACCATTAGATGGAAAGTCTGTCTCAGCGTCCAGATTAACTGCCCACAGGTCAACTTGTTGATGTGATGCTTGGCCAGCTCCTTGTCCAAGTCCCTGAGAGGCGAATGTCTCCTACGTGGGCTCCCCACGCGCTCTTTGACGCTCCCGTCGTGCGAATGAAAGATGAGGATAGTTTTACAGTAACAATATTTTAATATACAATGCATAACATAATGGATAACTTACGCAGATCTTAATGTCTATATTTGCTATTGTGTGTGAACAAGTAAGGTTTATCATTAAGCATGATACAATAGCAAATAAGTGTTTCATTTGTAGTGAAATCGTACATTACTTCTTTGCTCAGCGTTTACAAACAACAAGTTAAGTATATTTACTGAACTCCTCTTGATACTTAAGTAATCTGTATCTTATACTATGCTGTTAAGATGGCTTTTTATTTATATAAAAAGTAAAAGAGTAAATAATATTAAATTATGTTACTCTTCATAAGGTCTGATTTTCCCTGTCATTAAGTCAGCTGATTTTATTCAAATTAACATAAGGAGGCAGAATGTCTTAAAAACGCATAATACTTTAAATTTTCTTCTTTTGTTTTTTCTACATTGATTTGTTAATAATGACCCAAGTGTTCGTTTCAAATGTTCAAACTGATTTTTACTAAAGCTATTTGAATTTATCAGTATCTTACAGGAAATTAGCAACAAATTTTTCAGTCCAAAATCACAAATTTTGATGATTCCTGTTGATCTAACAATTATTTTAACAATACCCTAGAGCATGCCCCTTAAAGGTAAATCACAGCTGTTATCTTCTCATTAAAGGTGAGTAGCATTGTATTTTAGGTCAGTCAAACTGTTTTAAAAACATGTTTTAAATGATTTTGTGCTTTACTTAACATGTTTCTAAAAAATCATTAGTTCAATATACATTATGTTAAAATGACCTTAAATGTCTCTGAATGTTTTTATGTTTCTTTGTTTTTTAGTACTTAATTTGTTCATTTGACTAGAATATAGGCCCATAACAAAACAGTGCAAATCAGAAAATCCATTTTTCGTACCGCTAAAATCACTATGTGAATGTTTATTATTATCCATTGATATAAGCAATCTTGTTATATATCCTAGATTGCCCCCTTTCAATTGACACAACTGTAAATTTCTACTAAAGTAAACGCATCACACTTTAAGGTCAAACAAAACGGTGTTATGTGCTTTTTTATTATGCTTTTCATGCTTACTTTTTAACATGTTAGTACCTCATATTGAGATACAATCAATATTTGATAAAAGGACCTTAAATATAAAATGTCGTGCTGGAATGGCTTTTATTTTCTTCTTTGTTTCTTACTACAATAATTATTAATTATGACAATATAGTCCCATATTGGTTAAAAACTGACTTCCGTTCAATCATCTAAAACTAGCAGTCTTCTAGTTACTCAATACAGTGAAATATCATGAAATCCGCAATTTTCGACCAAATGCCTATGTGAAGGTTCACATCCTGATGATTATAGCAATCATTGTAACATATCTTAATTGCCCCTTTAAAGTTATCACTACTGTAATTTCTACAGAATTAAACGTAAAGCATTCAGGCCCTTTAGGCCAATCAGAACATTGTTAATGTGTTTTTGATGCGTTTTTGTTGTGCTTACTTTAAACAGTTATGTGCATCATACGTTTCAAAAAACAATATTTTGAGAACAATGACGCTTAATTCTGCTGGATGCTGTTATTTTCTTATTTAATTACTTTAATAATTTTGGTTATTTAAGACGTAAATATAGTCTCAAATATTAAAAAGTGGAATTTTTGCCCTGATAAAGCTTGTGTTGGAAGAATCAAATACATCAAAATCTCAAAAATCATATTTTGGCCAAATCATCTTTTTTGGGGGGGGGCCCGCAAAAATGCCAAAAAATAAATTTGTATTTTTGGCAGGAAAAACACTCTTATGAGAAACTATACCATATAGCAGTTGATCTGACAATGGTTGCCAAGCTTCTAACAAAAATGCCGCACATAAAATTTTTTTCTGACACATTTATGCGACTATTTGGCTGGCTGTCTGTATCGAATAAGGCTACCTATTTTTTAAACCCTGTGAATATTTTAGAGCCAAAGGTTGTTTTTGGGTTGGAGTATGAGCCACAAGTTGCCCTAACCCCCTCACTTTGGTCGACCAATATGAATTTTACACAGTACTTAACTATGGGGCTTACAAACACGGTTTTATAGCTCCCGCGCAATCATAAAACTGATGAAATATCGCCGCGAAACTTTAGCAGATGGGTTTTAGGGAGTTATATGCGCAATCTATCAGATGCAAGAACTTCACCTACTTAAAGGGGGCGTGTTCCGATTTATGTGTATGTGTTCTCCTAACTTGATAGAGAGCCGGCAGCTTGCACATACAACGCCCAATCAAGTAGCCGGTGGGAAACAACTTTGGTCAGTTTTGATGCGAGACGTCAATATGTCCGTTGCACATCCCTATTCAATACTACTACTGTGCTAATAATATCGATGGTTAACCTTTAAAACGGTGGTTTTTGTTAAATTCTTTAGGAATGAAATGGATTTGAGGGCTGCATATTTCAGTACGACAATGGGAAAAATACGGCCTTGCAATCTGATCTCAAAATCGATACTACTCTCTTCTGCGGGTAATCAGGGGGGTCGCCAAAGACGACGAACACGCACTCTTTTCATCGGAGTTCCATCCCCCTTTAAAACTAGTAATAGAAGGAGACCAAAAAACGAAAACCTAACCAACAATGGAACACATACACATACATACGGTACAAATGCTCACCCTCGGCAATATCCCCCTCTGCATTTCAAGCTAGGGGGATAAATTGGAAGGGCCAGGTGTGTGGCCAATTCAACAGACCGCGACTGGCGATCAATTCAGCTGAGGGAGAATTATCATGATCAGCTTCATCACGGTAGACTGATCATCTTTGCAATAAAATGCGTACAAACCTGATAAACTGCGTGCGGCAGGATGACATTGCTACTTCTGTCTTCTGGCCAATGAGTCTAATAAGGAAGAAGCTCCGATCGAACTACCCTACTTGCCATGATGTTCATAATTTGTATGGCTTGAATACAGACAGTTTATGACAAGACCGTGTTGTTGGACCTTGATAGACATTCGTTAGCAAATTGCGAGATTCCTTGCAGTCCGGAATATCGTAGCGTGCGTTGTCGTCGTTCGGTTGCTTTTTCGCTGGTGCGTTGATTTCGCTATCTCAGTAACGATACCGAAGGATGAACCGGACTCAGGCTAATCTAGCTCCATTTCAGGCTCATTGCATATAGTCAATGCGATAGGATTGGGGGCAATTTGTTTTGCATTGAAAGTAGGCAAAGGTTCACATAGCGAGTCATCCTCAGGCTACACTTCTAAAATTCAGTGTTTAGTTTTGTAACAGTTATTAAACACATAGACTCTTAACTAACAACAAAAGAAAAGGAAGTGGCTATCGGTCGGCCCGACAGTCGGGCTGAATAAGACACGGTAGAAATGACTATCCTCCCGACTGCCGGTGACATAAACGAAATTGACTATTGAACCGACACCATAGTGCGACGTGTGTGCGACAACTCGAATCTGATCACATAGGGGGACAGTGTATACACAGGCCGATGACGTAAATCCCGGTCCAGGGACGTAACTGGCCGGACCGCGGTAGTTTTGATTCCCTCCAACATGGCTGTCAGCGACTGAGCGTCGCGTTCCCTAGGCTCCTCCTTCGGCGAGTGAACATGGGAATTTTCGATTCATACAGTGGGCAGAGTTTTTCCATTCGGGAAAGTTGGTTTCGCACGAGAAGGGTGTCTATCCCCTGTCCCTGTCGGCCGTTTATATTAGAATAATGTAATCGGATCCTCACGTGGTATGAAAAGCAGGTCCGCCTTTTGATCTTACAAAGGCTAGACTGGTTTTTCCAGAATCAAACAGTAGGGGGCGCTTTGCCGCGCGTCTCTTATACCACAAGCTCACTGGAGGTCTGATGCCTACTCGCATTTTAGCGGCCGGCATGATCCTCCCCTTTTCAACTGGCATGTCTTTTATATAGATATGGGGATGTGCTGATCTAACGGACTGCTTTTTCCCTCAAATTCCTAAACCTAATCCTTTTTTTTTGCAAAAATATCCCCAAATTCCCGAAGTTTAAATAAATATGGCAATAAGTTCGAGAAAACCTACCTAAAGGAAGTACCTTACTGTGCCGCAAACTACCCTTAAAATAGGGTTGCTATTCCTATAGGTTCCGTACTCTCAGCATTACTTCTCGTTCCTGCGTCCTCTCATGATGCATCTGAGCCAGGTCCCGCCTCCTGGGTTGTCCCAAAAAGCCGGCTTTTGAATCGTGGCGCATTTTTAAATTGTGTCTGTGCAGCCGGCTGAAGAAAATAGCACATAGCTAAATTATCAGGCCGACTCAGAGATTTCACAGAACGGGACGAGGAGGGCGCCCTCATTTCCCAAAAATCGTGTTTTTATGCAAGGGGGGGGGGGGGGGGGGGGGGGGGGGGGGGGTTCAAGGGGGGGGGCTGGGGTTAGCATAGTTTCAGTTCAGTTTATATTCAGTTTATTCACATAACTATCGTACGTGAGCAAGAAATGTATAATACAGATTTATATCATAATACATAAGTATCAATTGAAGACTGTACTAAGATGAACTGGGGGATATGAAATGCTAGGACCATTATGGACCACCCATAGGGCTTATGGTTATTGCTGCCTCTAGGAAAACATACAGGTAAAAATATTTTTTTTTTTTAAGTTTTTTAAAAAATGAATTTGAGATAATAAATAGGTGAATATTACATAGGTAAATATACATAAAAAAAACAGAGACAACAAACAAAAAATAACAAAATATATATCTAACTAAAAAAAGCACACTTAACGAGAATACGGGAAACGGGAGTTTGGTCATGAAGGTCTGACTTTTCAACATGTTTGTGAGGTATTATAATACTTCATAATGGAGAATGCAGAGATAGAAGAGTAGAGGTGAAGAAAAGTAAGGAATCGATATAGAAATAGGATGAAGAAAAGTTGAGAGAAATAAGGAGGACTTGGGAGAAAATTAAAAAGATTGTACTGGTTGATGAATGTTTTTTCAGTTGAGGTTTAAAAGTAGTTTTGTTTGTGATTGGTGTTGTGTGAAATCTTGAGATCATTGCTCAAATTTTAGCGCTGATACTGAATAAGTGCTTTTCAGAGGAAGATTTTGGGAGGGGAACATGAAGTTTGTCGGCTTGTCGGTGTTATAGCTGTGGATTGTCTGTTTGTAGTAAAAGTCAATTGTTGCATGAAGTGTCGGAGGTAATGATTGTTTGATAGTCAAACATGAGAGCGCTGTTGAAGTTGGTTGATGTGCTCCTAATTTAATAGTGTTTTCACAGGATTGAAATGAATGTAAGGTGTGAGTTCTGGGGTTGGAGTTTGTATAGGCGCGAATGGCCCATTTCGGCCGTGTGTTGTTTAGTTTTGTGAGTCGTGAATGATGTTGGAGGCCAGATATGTTACAGTAGCTAAGGATGGGAGAACTAGTGTTGTAAAGTGATTTTAAGGTGTAGTCTGGAAGTTGGTGTTTACTACTGTAGATTGTACCATTGCGTGAGACGCTTGTGGACACGAGTTGATATGTTCGTTCCATGTTAGTTTGTCGTCGATGTGATGCCAGAATATTTGGTTTAGTGTACCTGGGAGATTGACTGGTTATCTATTGTTAATTTTTGATTTTTTTTTTTTTTTTTTTTTTTTAATTTTTTAGTTATTTTTAAAACATTGAGAGAAAGTTTGTTAGCCTCGAAACCAGTCATGATTTTTTGCGATTCATGATTCATTTGTTAAAAAGTCATAAATTTAGGGTTTGAAGAAAAATGTTTGTGTCACTGCAAATAGATTAGTTTAAGTATGTTAGAGATGTTGTGATGTCATTCATGTAAATGATGAAAGTAGGGGTCGGCAATGTCCTTGAGTGTTGCTTGCGGGACGCCACTGTGATAGGTTTGATGGATTATGGGTCGTGGAGTGTACTTAGATGATTGTGAGCGGTTAGTTAGGTAATCTCCTGAACCACGCCAAGGCTACTCCACGGACACCGTAATGATAAGCTTGTGAAGAAGAATGTTGTGGTCAATGGTGTCGAAAGCCTTGGAGAGAGATCCATGAATACCCCCATGGTGTGGAGTTTATTTTTAGTGCAAGGTTGAGGTTGGATGTTAGTGTTTCAAGGAGTGGCATGTAAGTCGAGCGTTTGGGCCGAAAACCGTATTGTTCCATCGACAAGAATGGTGTGCTTGTTGAAGAATGTAGACTGACGTGTGTACATGACTTTTTCAAGTAGTTTTGAAAAGATGGAAGAACAGAAATGGCCTGTTAATTTGCAATGTTATGTGCAATCTTTGTTTTGTAAATAGGAATGACTTTTGGCTGATTTGAGTTGATCTGGGAAGGTTCCGGTGAGAAGTGAATGGTTAAATATGTGGGGGGCTCAGATGGCAAAATGATGTTAATCATATGATTTGTTAGCACTCCCAGGATCTATCTTGTCGGTACCGCCTCGCACTTTTAACCAGGTTTTAACAGTGGCGAAATTTTGTGGATTTCATCAACAGTAACTGATTTAGGAAAATTGAGGTGACTGTTGTTTTTTGGAAGGTGTTTGTTAACTGGTTATTTGAAGGTGGAATTATTGTTAGCTAAGTTTCTTCTGCCCAGGGTTAGTGAATTGTCGTTGAATTGCGTTACTATGTCAGCGGGTCAGTTATCTCCTTATTATTATGAGTGAAGGTCAGGGATTTGTTTAGGAGTGGATACAGCCTTCCTACCTAAAATGTTGTTGAGGATGCGCAGTTTGGTGAGAATCATTTTTGAATTCTGAATTTGTTCTGTGTTGTTATTTTCTTGGCAATACGAATAATGTGATTTATTGTTTTGTATTGCTTATATTTGTTGTTTGGTTGGCTGGTGTGTTTTTTTCTTTAGGTATTTGTAGAGGCCGTGCTTGTGCTTGATTTGCTTGTAAATTGCTTTTGTCATCCAGGGCGGCTTATGGTTCGATTTTTAGGTCGCTTTTGTAAGGGGAATTGGATTCGTTGTATGTTTCGTATACGTTTGAATGACGTTGGCCGTACGCTATGGTAGTGTCATTTTCTGTGAGTATATGTTCCCATGATTCAGTGTTGAGTCTACGGTTAAATGTGGGCGAATGTTTTATCTCTGTAGTCACGTTTAATGATTGTTGTTTTTTGTGGTTATGCTTATGCTTAAAGGATGTAATGAGGAATATTGGGAAGTGATCTGTATATCGGTGACGAAATATCCCGGTGTGGAGTCTGTGTCAGTAGAAATTGGTAAGCATGTTATCAATTAGGCTTGGCTGAGTTTGCGTAATTCTTAGGGAGTCTGTTAATTTTAAGGGATATAAAGTGTGCAGTGATTTGTTAATAAAGTCATTAATGTGTGAATAAGTGGAATAATTGAGAAGGTTGACTTACAGTCCCGACAATTAGACATTACGGTTGGTTTTATTTAGGTCAGTGAGAAGCTGCTCGACGCTATGGTTGAAATTGTGGATGTGTGTTCATGCAGCCTGTAAAACCTCCGACCGTTATGTGTTTATGTCATTGTTGGTGTTAATTGGTGATTTCACAATGAAAAAATTCGTCAAATAATTCTGGGGTCGCTGTGTTTTGTGTCGATGATTTGTAGGAGAGGTGAATTGTTTATGTAAAAAACTAAAAGCGCCGCCTTCCTCTGCCAGTGAGTGCTCCTGGAATGTCTATCGGCCATTAAGTGCGGTGTGACTTGTGTCAGTAATCGCATTTTTCCGAAAAAAGCTGGACAGAGGAAAAGAGTTGGTTGGGTGATGCAAGGTAGTTATTGATTTGTCTTCATATGATTTTGTGATAATACGGTGGCACGTTGAAATGAATATGGACCAATGAGTCGTTGCTTTTTGGTTTAATTAGTGTGTTAAAAAAAACTGTCGTCATGTTGATAGGTGGGGAGTCTGAACCAGAGTTTTTGTGGGTGTGGTGAAGGATTGGTGGTCCGCATGTTGAGATGATATGGGTGTCTGTGAGTAACGGGTTATGGCAAAGGAAGGAGTTTGATTATGTTTATTTAGTGTTGGTGAAAAAATTCAATTAGGGATGCGCGAAAGTCTTCGTCGTGATGCTGGTGGTTATTGCAGTTCGTAAAGCCTGTAGGCAGGGCATGCATACTGAAAGTATAATTCAAAGGAAAATGATAGCGAGGGGTTATTAATGGGAGAGAGAGAGAGAGAACGAGAGAGAGACGAGCGAGAATAAGAAAGGATCAGAGCGAGAGTGTGAGCGAGAGGGAGAACTTTAGAGATTCGGTTGGGTGAAGTTAGTTGATAGAGGAAGAAAGTTTAAAGATTCGAATGAGCAAGCTGGGTCAGATCAAAATTTAAACCATACCTGTAGACAAGATAGTGTTGACAGTCCGACACGTACGAAAGGGCAAAAAAAGGCAAGGGCAAGAGTAAAACACAAAGGGGCTAAGAATACAAATTGGGCTAGCTTATTTGAACGATAACTTAAGTAGAGCAGTTGTACAGAAAAAAAACCAATTGGGGTCTTACAAACAGGGTAATAGATTAACATAAAACAAAAACATCTAAGATTCAAATACGACACAATAACTAGACAAACAAAATACTTATGTATTAAATATATCCACATTGATAGGGAAATTACCTCAATAAGAATATTAAGTCAGGAATATAATACTATGAAAAGAAACATACCAAAACCTAGAATGGAGTGGGGAATATTAACAAACAAACTAACAGAACAATATTGAACTCGGTGGTATAGATAATTATAGTATATATATACACATAATATATATATAATGATATATAATAGATATTATATAATACATATAACTTAGCACATACATATATATAATATACATATAATCTATACAGGGCTATACCTCCATTTCCGCTACCTCCATGCGTGGACGTCAGCGCGAGACCCGACGGCCGCATCAGCAAACCGCGCGCTGGTTCGAGGCGACGGCGTTATCCACGCGCGCACAAAGATGGCATATCTTGACGTCCGTCGTAAAAAGCGGCGTCAAGGCTATGACTGCACGGAGGTAGAGACCAATCTACTGATGACAAAACTACGGATCAGTGGTGACATTTGAACAGACTATTAGATAAGCCATGCAGTATAATCATTATGGAGTGAGGACCATAGATAATTCAGGTATTAATACACTAGAATAAATATGGTAATATTGTACAACGTAACAATTGTGTGACAGTGTACAATAAGAACATGAATATGAAGCCTTATAAAGCTCTCAACAATAGGGATATTATGTTCTTGCTTGATTTGTTTGCATGTGTGTGTGTGTGTGTGTGTGGTGTGTGTGTGTGGGCATGTGGTGAATGATCATTTGAACCATAAGCAAGTTATTGACATTATCTGAAAGTGAAGAAATAAGTGGGGAATTAGTAGCAAACAAACAGCATACAATCTTGTACTGCCGGGGATAATATATCAACTATACTCCATTTCCGCTACCTCCATGCGTGACGTCACGCGAGATTTGATGGTTGCACGGCAGTAACGCTCTCGCTGTTTAGAGCGACGGGCCGTTATAAACACCGCGCGCACAAAGATGGCATAATCTTGACGCGTGCGTAAAATCCGCGTCAAGGTTTGTACATCACTGCACGGAAGTAGAGAAATAGACTATAAACCACTGATCTGATGACCATAATATTGATATAGTGGGAAATTTGAACAGACAATTAGAGTAGGCCATGCAGTATAATCATTATGGAGTGAGGCCATCAATAATTCAAGTATATAATACACTAGAATAAAATAGGGTAAGTATAATGTACAGAGTACAAATTGTGTGACTTGTACATCCAAGAACATGAAATATAAGCCTTATCAACAAAAATAGATTTAATGTATCTCTGTCTTGTGTGTTGCATGTGTGTGTGTGTGTTTCAATGTGGTGAGTATCCTTTGAACCATAAGCAGTCATTGAGCATTATCTGAAGTGTGAAATCAGAATATCACCCCAGTAGATAAATGCATATCATACCATAATCATTGACAGTACCAATTACACAATATGTTATACGGAATGAAAAATAGGGTCAATTTAACACAGTACAAACCATGCTTCTTCAGAAGATGACAAAATCTTGAGGCTATCCTCATGGAGCTAACATAACAAAATCCATAATTGATAAATCAACATTCGTGTAATGGTACCATACTATATCTGAATGGATAGGCATGATACGGTTGATACATTTGTAAAGACAATAAGGATGACCACAATAGTTACACCTCAGAGGAATCTTGCATAGTTGAAAAAAGGGATTAAAGGAGGGTAGATGATGAGGCAAGGCAAGAACGAAGAGCATATCATGAGGTAATGATGACAGCAATTTACAATATGTTCTTACGGAGACAATGACGTGTAATAGACGATAAATTTCAAATAATCTTTGGAAGCTAGAAAAAGGATTAAAGGAGTAGATGATGCGGCAGGAAGAACGAACACATGATCATGACTGCAATATAACTATACTTTTTTTTTTTTTAACGGAATATCAAATCCACAAGGTGGCTAACATACCTAATAATCAAATAATTCAGATATGACCCGCAAGTGGTAATTCAGGTAATCTTGATAGCTAGAGAAAGATTAAAGGTTGTAGATGATGAGCAGGGAAGAATGAGCACATATAAAAGCATAGCATGTGGTAATGATGACAGGCAATTTCAATATATTGCTTACGGAGAAAAATGACATGTACAAATTGTATTCATACCCATATGACTAAAACATTTAGTTCATATTTAGAACTAACATTAAACGAGGAATATTTCAAAATAATTTTGGAAAAGCTAGAAAAAAAGAATTAAGGAGTAGATGATGAGCAAGGAAGAACGAACATCATGATCATACTGAATCTAACTTCTACTTTTATTTTTTTTACGAATATCAAATCCACAAGGTGCTACATACATAATAACAAATATTCAGATATGACAGCAGTGGTAATTCATGGGTATCTTTGATACTAGAGAAAAGATTAAAGGGGTAGATGATATCAGGGATATATGGAAGCACAAATAAAAAGCATACCTGGGTATACTGAGGACGAGCAATTTAGCAATATATTCTTACGAAGAAAAATGACATGTATACCCATATGAAATAATCATTTGTTTCAATGTAAGGAACTAACATTATGTAGAATTTTCAAATAATTTTGAAAGGCTAGAAAAAAGATGAAAGGGGTAGATGATGAGCAGTGATGAGAGGCGAAACACATAGATGAGTCATGACTGTGCAATACAACTATACTTTTATTATTATTATTTTTTTCTTAAGCGGAATATCAACTCCACAAGCTGGCTACAATACAAAAAATCACAGGGCCCCTAATGTCTTGTCCTATACTAGTCACTGTGTGATTAGCTAGGCCTTAAATCGAATTCCTTCATATAGAATCGGAAAATCACAACTTTGTTATAAAATTCCGGGATCCGAATTTTTGTTATGGCCTACACCGTATCTATGGGAACGTAATATACGAAAAAAACAAACAATAAAAAATTGTTTACTGGCATACTGCAATCAAAACGAAAAATCCGATTCATCTTAAATTTCGAAATTGTTGCATTTTAGGTTACTATATTCAGTTCTAGTGACTATTTGTCATATTACACAAAAAAGAATATTTCGAAAATATCTGAGTCAGCCTTTAATTGCCGGCCCGCCTATCGATGTGTTTGTTATCGCGGTGTTCGCTGTCCCAGTATCTAGGTCCAAATTCGAAAAAGCAGGGGCGTTCAAAGGGTGCGCTTTAAACCACTGTCTCATTCGTCCGTTTGAATAAAAAAATGCACAAAAAGCTATCTAGCCGACAGTCGGGTAAATAATGCGGAATGGTTATCGGCCCGACTGTCGGGTAAATAGTGTATGCGGCCTTTGACCGCTATCGACACGACAGTCGGGCCGATAGCCCCATTTTGATTAGTGCGCCGACTGTCGGGTCAATAGCTTTTGCCAACATAAAAAATACCAAATTGGTCAAAATGTGGGTATTTTCTTGGACCAGCTCCTATAAATCGCTAAAAAAGCAGTGAAATTCAGCACGTTTTTTTTCCCATTTTTGAAATCAGAGCAATGGACCTTTTTAACATGAACGCTTAACGCTTTTTAAAAAAACTATAACATTTGCAAGCCGTTTAGGAAGAATAAACACCAGGGTGTTTAGAAGTTAAACACCATAACACCAAAGGCATTAGAAGCTCTAACACTAAGTGTTCAAAATAAAACACCAAACGTGTTATTTTAGTATATAAACACTTAGGAAAAATGTTTTATTAAAACGCGTTACGGCGTTTCAGGTAGAAATTCACATTGCTATGATTTAAAAATGGGATAAACAGGCGTGAATTTCAATGCTTTTTAGTGTGATTTATAGGAGCAGTGGGTCCAAGAAATACCATTTTTGACCAAAAAGTTTTGTTATTTTTTATTTTGTTGTGTTGTAAACGCGTCTAGGTGTTTAATAACTGTAAAAAACCTAAACACTTAATTTTTACAGTGTTGTCTATGGCAAACCGATTGAACCACGACCCCGATAAAACTGTGTAATCTTGAAAAACATTAGTGAAATACTTAGTTTTTCAAGAGAAAACAAGAAGTAGTTTTCGAGAGGATTCATTTTGAAAAAGCTGAAATAAAACCACGGGCCTTATCAAATTGGTACGTATGGTTTTTTTCTCTCGAAAACTTAGTATCTATATAGGCTTCTAGGTTTTTACGAGATAGGCCTAAATAGTTTTTCTATGATAACTCAGTTTAGCAATTTTTTGAAAAAACTGTGGTTTCTCGTGATAAATAAATTTTTATCTAGATAAACATGTCTCAACTAAGTTGATCTAGACATAAACTATGTTTTCCCTGGATAACATGAGGTTCTCTTAATCATATAAACTTAGTTTTTCTAAGGGATAAACTGAAGGTTATCAAGAACACCTTCTTCAAGAGGAAAAATGTTTATCAAAAGAAAAACTAGGTGATAAACAGAGTTTATCGAGGTTGGTTGGTTAGGGTTTAATCGCGTGCAGTAACCCCTGCCGTGTGTAGGTTCGGAGGGGAGGTGGGTATCGCCACCATAACATCCTATTTTCCGCCGATTTTCAGAGTTCCAACGACTCACAATTATAAGCACAAGTTTACGTTCCAGGACCCCATCGTTCATATTAAGAAATTTCCCCAAAGTGTTCTTAAAGGTGCCCCAAATTTTATCTTCAAATATATCCCAAAATCTGATGAATGAAAAGCGAGCCCCAGAACAATTGTCTGACATATGACAAGAAACTACTAAAATTCAGTTACAGTGACCATAATTTTTTAACTCTCTCCGTGCTGGGGCAAACTGTGTATAAGTTTTATAACACATAGGTCAGAGACATTTGAGACGATTGGCCAAATATCTGCAGGTCATTTGGTGAGAAAACCATCTAAAAAACACCCTAAAAAACAAAGACTAGGGCTTGTTTGGATCATTTCAATGCATTTAGGTGAATTTGAATATGTCATGAAAATAATATTTGAAATGTTTTTTAACCCAAAAAATCCAAAATTGACAAAAATTCGCCGTGTGTCGAGTGCACTCGACAGGGAGAGAGTTAAGTCTCCAAATCGTTTCGGCAGCTCATATTGGAAAATCTGGCAATATGCTGGAGTACCCTCCTGGTAGCTGTGTGTAGACCTCCGCCAGCATTTTTAAGCTTATTTTTCACTAATGATTAACAATATGCTCATATCCATCAAGGGCACAGTTTCAGTGGGTTGGTACTTGTATATACAATATGTACATACATGACATAACTAACCCCTTGTGTTATCTGGGTATCATATATCATACAAAAACGGGGGTGTGTTTTCTCTTTCTAATACCAACTGGTGAATGGACGGTACTGAACTATGTGCCAAGGAACTAACTGAGATTTTACTAGCTCATATTCATTCTGACTTTGATCTTGTGCCCTCTCATACATTTGTCATACGCATGATGTTCCAAAGTCTGTTGTCTTTACATGTATACTCGGTCATTATGCACCGCCATCTTCAACGCCTTTTCTGTCTTCCTTCTTTTCCTTTTCTTGGCTGACATTCTGTGTTTTGGTCGCACACTGTTGTCTATCTGTTTTGTGTTTGGACATGTCCTGCCCCATCTCTCTCCATTTTGTGATTCTGGATAATGTCTTTCAATTTCAATTATGTTTTGCCTAAAAGGGTGGCGAACTCTACTCTGTCTCTTAACTTGAGATGAAGCGTTTGCAGCTCCATTGCCCTTTGGGCTGCAAACAGTTGTGTTCGCATTTCCGTAGGTGTTGACATGTCTCATTTCATGGTTGTCAGCGTACATCGTTGGATGTTCTATATCTGTCAACAGGTTGTTGCGTATTCGCATAGGGCATCTCGCACCGTGGCACCTGCTTTTGAGGAGCTCCCCAGCTGGTTGTCTATTGAAGCAAGGTGAAGCTTTCACCCCTATTTCTGTAATGGGACATCCCATCTGCTACATCGATCATGCTGTTTTCTCAAGTGTGAAGAAGACGAAAACATGACATGAAAGAGTGACTTTGCAGCTGATTTTGGAGATTTCAGGTAGCAAACGATGCAAAATAATGATGTGTGAACGGTGTTCATTCACGTTATTTTCATGAGTAAAAATCTTGTTCAGTTCAACACCCCATCGGGCAGGCGCGGTCGGGGTGTCTCTTCGCGACACCCGGCGCTGGCCTTCCTCTCGGCCAAAACAGCGTGAATGAACCCTAAAATAACCTCGGGGGTAGGCCGTCGGGGTTGCTTCTCTACGCCCGGCGCCGGTCTGCCCTCGGGCCAAAACCAGCGTTTACTCATGCAAATCTCATGAATGAACTCCTAATTCACACGGTAACAGAACACTCACACCCTGTCAATATTCACACCCCGTCAACTTCACACCCCGTCAATTTACACACTGTAAATTTGCACATTCACACCCTGTAATTTCACACCCAAATGTCCGCGTAACAATAATAGCTGGGCTGGCGCTATGGTGGGGTGTGTGTATGCGTATGTGGGTGATAGTCTTCAGGGCGTGGGCAATCAGTTGCATGGTTATAATGAATGTGCATGATAATAATTGAATGCATAGGCCTTTAATAACCAATTGATGACTGACTTCGGGGAGAGACAGAACACTCGTACTTATTTTTTTTTGTCTTCATTATTGTATATCCGATTTGAATACAGAAGGTTATTTTTAATTTGATCATCATTTTTTCATTTCTTTTAAAATCGTCAGAATCTTTTAAAATCAGTCAATCAGTTAGCTTAACGTACATTTTAATAGTCTTCAATTACTGTCATTTTATGGCCTATTATTTATTAATTATAACGAAGATGCGTAACCCAAAAGTAGACCAAATCTAAGAATATGATCGAGAAAAAATAATCGTCAGTCAAATCGTTAAATTTTACCGGTCATGTTTAA
Organism: Ophioderma brevispina; assembly: GCA_023653785.1. Classification (NCBI taxonomy): domain Eukaryota; kingdom Metazoa; phylum Echinodermata; class Ophiuroidea; order Amphilepidida; family Ophiodermatidae; genus Ophioderma; species Ophioderma brevispina. The sequence goes on from JAMKCH010068558.1 coordinate 24,884, forward strand.
TAGTCTTCATTACTGTCAGTTTAATAGGCTTGTGGGGGAATGAGTGGTGGTCCGAAAAAGTCTTATTATAGGAGGGTGGATCACATCTCCTTTGAGGGGTGTCAACTCATTAACCATGTTCCCATAGGAATTGCTCAAGAAATTATATGTTGTTGGTATGCGTTCTAAAAGGTAAAATCTATCTCCCTATATTGAACCCAAATGATGTCATATTTTATGACCTATTATTTATTGTTAATTATACCGAGATGCGTATCCAAAAATAAAAGTAGACTCAAATCCAGGGAATATGATCGAGGAAAAAAATATATCGTCAGTCATACACTGGCAAAATTTAATTTGGGCGGGTCCCATTGGAACCTCTCCCTTGTCCACTTAAGTGGTATTGGCCTGACACAGTGATAAATATACAAATTCAACTTATGATAAATGGGTACAGCGAGTTTCACAATTTCCCCTGATGCATGGTCACTGTACTGACAAAATTGGGATTTAGCAGCATCGCATGAAATTTGAAGTACCGTTTCGCATTTGATTTTAAAACACATTTAATAGTTAGATCTTTATCTCTGTTATACAGCGGACAATATTCGTGTTACATTCTTCGGCAGGTAAACTTCAAAGTTTCAAGATTCATTTTATTTGCCTTATGTTTTATAATTATATTGAAAATTGAAATATAGGCAAATCAAATCACATTTTTCTCATCCTTTAAAACATTTCTTGTAGTCAAATACAAAGTAAAAATCTATTGCGTGTCTCATCTATATGAAATTACTATTATGACACAATATTTGTGTGCCTCAAAATCTCTCGTTGCGCCTTTAAGTGCATAGTAGTATTGATATGGCGCAGGATCCGGTAAATGGACAACCCTTTGGGAATATTGCTGTCCCTGTAAACTGTGTAATAAAATAATTACTAATAAACTATAGATCTGGGCAAATGCAATTAGTCAGAATAACAGGCATACTGGTCACATCCCACCACTGCGGGTCGGGGATGTCAAATTGTGTAAAAGTACGTTTTTCTATGGAGTGCGAACTGCGCACTATATGAGATTGCAATTTGGCACTCGACACCCCCTCTCATATGCGTCCTAATTCCCGGGGGGCCACTTGTATTCAAAGGGTGGATATTAGGCGTGAACAAGAAAACGTCGTAAAAAGGGGTATCTTTTTTCAAACAGGCAATGTACGCGCGTACATTGATTAGGTGTGTCAAAACAGCAAAATGTGGGGAAAAGGGTATGTTTTTTTCTAAATCCTGAAATTGTGATGTATACGTGTAATACTCAAATTAGCAGAGATCAAAAATATTGTAAAGGCAAAGAAGCAAGATAATAAGGTAATAACCGACACCATGCATTGCTTACTTGTTTCGTGTAAAACTTACAGAAATACTATATTTTTTAGTCGTGGAATACTTGGTTTAGTGCATTTTGGGAAGTCCATATTCCCGCTGCATAGCGCACCTTTGAATACATTGCCCCCCCCCCGGGGTCATAATGGTTCGCAACGGTGAACTAGTTCCATTTTTGCCGATGCAATACACGGTCACCGCCGTGCATGTGCGGTATAAATAAGAGGTTAATCTACCAAAGATGGCCGAGGTTAAAATGTAAATTTTACTCGCCCCGTGTGGTTCATATCGATCTTAGTCTGGGTTGGGCTGAAAAGTTTATCTAAACATTCTAAACTCCCCAATTGCGTTTGACCAGCAGTTAGCTATCCGTGATGAAAGGAATCATGGGTCTGATACCTTTGTAACAGATCGATTATAGGTTTTCTAGCTCCTCCACTCCCATGCATGAAAGGATCTGTCTATCCATAGCGCTGTATTCCGGTGCCATCTATGGGGGGGGTGGCATTGTTTTGCAAGCCCATTCAACCATGGGTGGTTAACGAACCTTCAGAATAAGCCACGTAGGTGTAGGAAATTTTTGTGTCGGAATAACGAACCTTCGGAATAATGAACAGCAACCAAAAAAAAAAAAAAAAAAAACCAAGTGAGCATGTTTAGCTTCATTTATTAGCCAGCCAAAAGATTACTTACAGAAAAAAGGATTGGCATTCAACATTGCATTTATAAGGGGGAATTTGCGGCTCTGAGGAAGTGCAAGTGAACAGTACAGAATCAGGGTTGCAAAATTTGGCCCGCGTAAATACGGACGCCCGGGAAAGGAAACCCAACCTATTCCAACCGCCGGAAAACAACAAACCCTTTATATCGACAGAAAAACAAATGAAGGTTGCTGAGAATCACCAAAACTTCAAACATTCAAAAAAGATGACAAAAAGTAGGGACATAAAACCAGCATTTGTATGGAATTTGCCGGCTCATGTAGGAATGAAAAGGATACAAGGGTGAAAAATTGGAACAGAATAACCTCAGGCCCGCTGGGAATAAAAGGAAGGAAGGAAAAAACATCATATTGTCATCGACCGCCAGAGATTCCAGTTGTAACTATCAAGGGAAGTAGTTGATTTATTATCCTCTTACTATCAAACAATTATTGAAGGTCAAACAATGTGCAAATAAGTAACCCAAAATAAGACTTAATTTGTATAAATTTACATTTGCTACATCCCAAGTCGATCATCGCATAAGCCTCTGATAAAAAGCTTATTACACGCTTTTTTAAACTTTCTTCATAGCTCTTCTATGTGTGAACTTTTGTTGATCAAATATTCACAAGAAATTACTAATTATATGGTAATTATATTACCATATCCTTTGTATGGATTACACAATATCCCAGGCTGGTGTGAAACTTACAGTGTGTGAAGTTGACGGGGTGTGAAATTTACGGGGTGTGAAATTGACAGGTGTGAAGTTTCCAGCATTCCTATACACATCATTAAGAGATTTCCGTCCGCGTTTGGATTGGTTTAGGAGCGGTCATAACCACGTTTATGCCCTGCATTTAATCGATTTCTGATCACCTTTTTGGGTAAGGCATTTGAAGATTCAAGTTCAAGTTCAAGTTTATTCATCATACACAACAACAAATTAATAGCATGTAGAATCAATTATTATACATAAGTGTATGATAAGGCCACCACAAACGCTCAGCGTGAATGCGTGGTCCTTATTACAAAACAATAACAACTACACCAATCAACATAAGATAGGACTTGAGTACTTGATGAAGAACAAATTATATTATCGGAGTATGGTTAAAGACTATAAGATACCCAAAGGACGATGTACACAAGAAAGGACAAATATTATATCAAGAAAATAGTGAGTTGGGCCATTTGATAGTTGTACTATCACATCGCTTGAAATAAACCTTGTGAACCATTATATGCAACAAATACCCACTGCCCAAAAGAACGTTCAACAGAAAAGATACATTCCCCGGTTCAAACATGACTGTTCCATCACTCGGGTTCGGCCTGTGAAATAGAAAGACAAAAATTTGACCCCAGGATATACCTCTCAATATCACACTCCCGGCCATTCTAATATGGTATACTATATGCCATATACTAGTACATTAAGCCTAAAAGATGTGAAAATAAGGTACAGAACTTGAAAACATAATATGATAATAATATGCAATTATCTAAAAATACTCTTATTACAGAGAACCATCCCAGGAAAACAAAACGTTTTTCAAAACGCTTCGAATGGTTTTGAAGACGGTTTGCGTTTTGAAACGTTTAAAAACGTTTTTAATAACGCTTCCGAAAACAAGCCGGTTACCGATCTTCGGGGACTATTTTGCTGAACGTTACAAAAACGTTTTTTCAACGGTTGGGCCTACATTCATGGAAAATTTTAATATTCAACGTTTATAATACGTTTATCAGACGTTTCTCCACTCCGATGTTGAGATATTTTTTTTCAATGTCAACATATCCTCTTATCATTTACCGTCGTATCGTAATCCCACCGCGTCGCCCATGCCGCAGTGTCGCTGCAGTCGTTATTGTCATCGTTGTCGTGTTCCCTGCGAAAGTTATTATTTTCATGCAAAACAACAACACAACTCTATTGTATAGCATGCAGTACAAAAGGTTACAGATAATGAACCCGTTCACCCAAAATACGAGGATATGACGGATCGATTTCGTCACTGACGAAATGGAAACGGAATCGGTGACCCGGGTCCCTTGGACATCGTAAGCTCGCATTTTAGAATTTGAAGAGTTCGATCGCAAGTGAAATGAAAAGGCTTCCTCGGTTTTCAATTCGATTCCGGTTCCTGGAAAGTTGGATATTATACCTAACCAAAGGTAATCAACACATTTTTAAATCATTGATTTTACCGAATAATGTCACCAGTATATAGTCGGTATGCAACAGAAGGAAACGCCAACTCAACCAGCTATGTACACCGTCGTACGTGTGTGTCGCGCATATCAGTATGAGCTAGTATGGTAATGTTGTTGTTCTGACCCCGGTTTTAAGTCAATTTTTCAAAAAAAAAAATTAAGTTCGTTCCATATTAAAACTTTGATGCACCATAGGGCCTTGTAGATAAAAAAAATAATTCATAATCGCCTGTACCTCTCAACCATCTTTTGACTTTAGACTACGGAATGAGATCATACTGCAACCCTTTTCTTTACACCGAGTAAATTCACGCCCCGTATTTGTAATCAACAAAGATATTCGATATTTTGTAAAGCACGATATCATCTCTGGCTTCCATGGAATAAATAATAATAAAGATCAGTTGAGAAAAACCTAATGTCGCATTGTAGCGAATAAACAAAATATATTTGGAAACAAAATCGGTGCACACCAACCAGAAATTATATTTAAAAGTAAAAAGGAAGTTGAGTTATATTCTTTAAAATTTGCCCCCCACAAATTCAAGATTAACGTACAAGAGCCCACAACGGTAGCCTACTAGTATCTAGCCTAGCATAGAAAACTGTTCTTGCTTTTAATGTGAATTGTAATGGTTATTCACGCATTACCATATTATGAGCCCAGTATAAAAAATATGTTTCCAAATATTGCTTACTATTATTTAATTGTAATGATTTAATGGTCTAGATACCTCGAACACATTTCTTTGCAAAACCTTTGTATAGTTGTTTATGTTGATATTCTGGAATGACGATGATACTTCTTGATTAATAGTGATAATTGAATGTGATTTTCAGAATCGTTTGTTATATATGAAAGATAATGGATCTGAATAGTCGATTATCCTAAGACTGTCTTGCACATTAAAATCAAGTACTTGAGTCGGAAACTCATGGCATAATAATTTTATAGTCTATGCTGTAGAACTAGAAGGTGATCAAAGCAATGCGGGAACCAAAAAATGCGACTATGAGATCAGTTGATGGTGATGAGATTTATATTGTAAAATTAAATCCTCTGCCGTGCCCTAATCAAAATATTATAATCCACCCAATTTGTTCAGTACAGCGTTTTGGAGTGACCCGTATATGACCCTGCGACAAGCCGAATAACAGGCTAAAGTTTAAGCACAACATAGCGGAAAAACAAAGGTTTGTGGTGTAATATGCCGTTACTGGGCGTAACGTAATTGCATTGCATTTCAGTGTCTGAGTTTTTGTAAGTCCAATGTGGGTGCTACAGCTCAAATTTTCCATGGAGGTGTAGTGGTGTAAGCGATGGTAACAAAATGGTATAGTATACGGAAAGATTGCCCCTAGTAACGCTATATAGTAGAAGTTGTTTTGGACACAGTATTGTAATCTTGAACTTATAGTACAGCGGTTAATAAGCAGATGGAAGTGCTGCACTTTGTGATAAAAAGCATGAAATTTCCACAGAGATAAGTGTGCCAGAGCAATAATTTTACGTATGTGACCAGTGTACCGGTCTAATACGGCCTGGAGCGGGAGCCGTTTCAAAATGGCACCCAAAATAGCCTCTAAAATGGACAAAGACACCTGCCAAGATGCTCATGTTAGATGATATTGAGTGTATTTTTGATCGAATTCGTTTGGATTTGGTAATTTTTTTTTCCCCAGGGTTTTTCCACGGATACATTCATAAGAGGGCGCCCTTTCAAAATGGCCGCCAAAATCCCAATTTTTCAAGCCAGAGAAGTGGGCGCTGTGAGTGCAAATACATCGCTACACAGATTGTCCCAAAATGTTAATTTTCACA
>JAMKCH010068559.1:0-46078 GCA_023653785.1 Ophioderma brevispina
CGGGGGTTCACCTCGTTTACCCTTTCAAAGGTTTCAAAATTATACATTTTTGTGGCCAGATTGAAATTTTATATTTGTCCAAACAAGCTTGTCCCTTAGGCCTTCAGTTTCTTTCAAAACACCTGATCATTTAAGAACGCTAGTCTGCCTAATCATGATATTCTGTCAATACTATAGATTTTATCTACAATTACATAACCATTTTTCTCACTTGATCAAAGTCTTAATATTCCAAATTGACTGCAATAACTTTCGTTCAAATGATTTCTAATTGACCTGGTATGTCAATCAGCCAAAGCAACTAATATCTCTATATCTGCCTACGCCCTCAACGATAGTCTGCCATATTGGAACCTTAAAAGGGCTTGGTTTCCGAATTATGTATATTTTGCTTTCTGCTTGATGTAAGATCTGACCTTGCACATCGCCTCACCTAGTACCGTGGGACACCAACTTTCGATTTTGGTATAAACCATAATGCATATTGCAAACCTATTTAATACTATGCTAATCTTGATGGTTATCCATGAAAACTGCTTTTTTCCCATCTTTGGGAATGAAATAGATTTTACGCTCAAAATTGTGTATTATAGAGTGGTTTTAAACAAAAAAATCTTAACCTATTTTAAAAGTTGATATCTGCACATATGTTCTATATTACATGTAATGAAACACTCCTTATGCCGTCCCAGAATTACTTAGTGAGCACCATCGTCTCCTTTTAATGATTAAATATGAAATAAGATGAATATTAAGATTTATGACTTGGTACACTTTACATTCATGAACTAGATTCAAATCCTCGAATATTTAACTGCGTTTTCTATCGGTCTAGCGAAGACAACATATGACTGACCTACAAAATTGCACTCGTATTATGATGCAGCAATTAAGTTTCTTCGAACAAGTTTCATGCGATACATAAAAACCGTATACAAAGTCATTATGTAGAGCCAATTCTGCATAAATTTCAAATCTGTTAGAATTTGGCTACAGTAGTTTTGAAAGAAAAACCCCTAATGTAATCGCAAAACCTGTGTCGGTTTGCTAAATGTTGGCTGACTTTTAACACAAAAATCGTGCTTTGGGTGCCCTGTAATCATTTACTACAGGTAACTGCATAATCATGCACTGCTACACTTAATATGTGGATAGACGGCAAATTGTGCATTATCCGATGGACAAAGTCGTAAGATCTTACGAAATGTCTTTAGTATAATATTTCAATGTTACATTGAACCGGCTTAACGATCCCGCCACTAAACTGGTCCAATTTCATAGAAGTTCTCGCTTTTTAGCGGGCTTCAGAATTGTACGGAGTGGAAAGCCATTTGTCGGTATTAAGAAGACCATTCGTGAAAAGACAACGTGATGGCCGCAGGCTTTAGGAAACAACTTGATGTTCCGTCGCTAACGCCTTACCGATTTTAGTTTCTAAGGTATAATTGTAAATTCCAATTTTGAGTAATCCAACGGAACTCATTGATAAATCATTCAAATAAGCCAAGTTGTCTAGACCAGGTTCGGTAATCAAGAAATGAGTGGAGGTTTATTTTAAATAAATAAGCTTAAAAAACTGGCAATGTTCATAAACTTCCGGTATTATAGCAGTTAAGTGTATATTGCATGCCATGTTAAATATGCTTTGTCTTATAGGACTGAGATAGTCTTATATAACACAACGTTAATCACAACCGCATTTGGGTTTTCGATGATCGACATTACCGAAACATATTAAAAGAAATGAAACACGCGTATCAATTTATTTCATTTGTTCAGGGAGAATGCGCTGTTGTAAGATTGTTGACGCGAGGGACAGACACACGGACACGGACCTTATACTCGTGTTTAATGATACACAAATTAATTCTGTGTACTGCTTAATGCAATGCATAATTCATAGACGTGTATGCACACTCTGTAGAGTCGACTCTGCATTAATTTCAGATTATTATAATTTGGGTGATAAAAGAATTTATGAACTGGTAAAAATATTCTGAATCTATGCGTCTTACTAGTTTCACCTACAAGAGTAAGTAATAAGTGAAGTTTTAAATTCACATTTAGAAGAAATACTAATTTTGCATCACAATTAGCATGATGGGTACTTGGTAATGGAAATAGTACGATTATCATGCTATCCCCTACGTTATGGCGAAATTGGCTTTTTTTTCACTCATAAAAAAAAAAAAAAAAAGAACGCTCTTGGGCGAAATTTCATTTCTCCCTAACGTTCCTTTTGTATGAGGTTTATTTCGTTTTTGGAATAACAAAGGATATGAATATTATTTAGCAAATTTATGCCAATTTATGTCTCTACGAGGATTTTGCTATAGACACCCGTAGTACAACTCATGAATAACCTTATAATCAGTCATCTTTCGCCCTGTCGTTGCTATTAGCGTTTAGTTACTACTACTACTACTACTACTATACTTCTACTACTAATACTACTACTACTACTACTATTAATAAATTATTATTATTAATGGGATGATGATGATGATATGGGGCTGTATATCCATTAAATAGTATCATCTATCGCGATTAAAACGGCGTGGAGAAACTCATGTCGGTACTTAAAGAAGACATTCCGTGAAAAGTACACCGAAATGCTTTAGGGATTTCGGAACAGCGCGATGTTTTGTCGCACACGTCTTTGCTGATTTTAGTTTGGCCAAGTTAATGGTTCACACCAATGTTGCTTTTAGTAACAAAGTTTAGGCCTCGGGCTCGAAATTTAAAACAATGACTATGTCATACGGCTGTATGTAACTTCAGAGGTCTCTGCAGAGTTTGGGCGTTAATTTTGCCGTTAGCTTATAGTCTCCTTCAGGTGGGACAAGGATGGTCTGTATATAGTATTGACAACACCAACTGTTATCTGTTGTTGGATCAAAATCAATTGCAGTAACATGTAACATGAGAGGTCCGTTTGCATTTCACATAGTCTGCATGAGGCCGATTGGATGCTGTTGGATTTACCAAAAATTAGATTTGGTCAAAAGGGCAATAACCAGTTGCAAAGGGAAGCTAAGGGAGTTGATTCAGTTTGCGTACGAAACGTTATTGTGTATTGTGGTAGAAACTTTTTCAGCGTGGAAGTTTATTAGGATTTGAAATTGGGTCTCTATTCGGTACAACAAATTCTCATCTTTGTTCTGAAAAATTCGTTTTAAATTAGATTAGGTTGTCTGAGGAGTGTGTGTATAAGAGTAAATAATTTATATATCCTTATATAAATAAGATTATATCCTTATAATCTTATTTATATTTTTCATGATGGTTACAGCAATGTGTTTAGCCTTCTGGTTCCTGTAAGCGACTATTTCACTCAGAGATCAACATTTTTCAAAGTTTTCAATGATTTCCAATTATGCTCTTTCATGACCAGATGCGAAATCAGAATCGCATATACAAACGAGTCTCGGAATTCTATCTTGGCGTTCCTCTCCAAGGCGGACTTGATGCCGCGTGGGAACAGCGGACAGTTCGGGACTACCGCAGCCAATATTGGTATTGATATTGATATTGATCTATCTGAACTGAAAGGGCTATATTATTCGACAAACTCTTTATCAGTTTATGAAAGCCTTCTGCGAGGTACTCATGCATTAGATACTGCTTTGCTTAACCGTGTAAATACTTCCATTAGGCTTACCAATTTATCCATTTCACCAAATTAACTGTTTTTTTATTGATTAAAGGTAGGTGACACGATCATTTGATTACACATTTTCATTCAAATCGGTCCAAGTGTTTAGATAGCAGAGGCAAAAACTTGCCCATTGTACTGTGTTAATTACCTGGTCGACCACATTTGGAGACATTTTTGTTCATAACATCAAAAGGAAACATTTCCTGTACCTACATATTAACTGGGGTGATGAGAAAAATATGAAATTTCTTCACATACCAAAATTAAAACGTTGATTGAGTAAAGTGGGGAGAGAGGTTGTCGATCGCGTCACCCACCCTTAATCAAAATTTTAATATTCTCAATTACCTGCAGTCACTTTCATTACCAAATGGTTTTCTAATAGACTTATATATCAATCAAAGTATTATATCTATCCACGCATTCAACCTACAATCATCGAAAAAAATAGTTGGAACACTTGATGCAATATATTGGAACCATTGCCATGATTGCCATGTTCACAAATGAGATCGAATTTGGGTAAGTCATTGTTCTTTAGAAAGCAGAGGTCTTCCATTTTACCAAATTCTTCCCCACTCCCCATCAATCAATGTTGGGGGCCTGGCGAAGCTGTTGCCAACAATGACTCGGATCAACATTGAATTGGGGGAGAGGGGGTCACCTTTTCCCTAAATCGGTCAAAGTGATCCAACATTTTTTTCGAGGATTGTAGCCTAAATGAGTAACACTTTAGTGCGATACATTTCAAACTGCATTTTGTCATAAAACTGTTTTTGCAATGTCTTTAATGCAGCTGACTATTTAAAGATAGCTATGTGAAATATTTACCAAATATGTTGTCCATTCAACCATGAATTCACTGCTGGTAACGTTCTTCAATTAATGATTAAGTAATATGGAATATGATAAAGCACAGGGTGAGTCAGAAAATCTGGACCCGATTGTGTCCGTGATTTTGCATCTTTAAGAAACATATATCTCAATATTGTGGTAATTCACGCAAAGGAAGCTTATTTTAATAGCTTTAATTTTTATTTACAACTGATACAGTCCTTTGAATCCAGTATTCAGTTTTTGCTCCCCTGTTCACGGATTCCACATTAATTAATGGCGGCTACAAAGCAAATTTAGTCCAAAATGACGATACCGAGTTGTTCCTAATTTTTGTTAATTTTAGGTGGTATCTACTGATGTAAAATCTCAGTGAAAATTTGAACCTTTATAAATTGTCTATCTCTTTCTAAAGAGAAATACAATACGTAGCGTCGTTAGGCATGAGAAACCTCATATGGCCTTTGACCTCTAAGATCAAAACCTCAATTGCATTTTCGGTAACACTGACAAACGACCTGTTTGACGATATTGTCGTTTTGCAAAGTATCGCAAAATACTTAAATTGGATATTACGTACTTCTTTAAACATCCCCTCATCATTTTCAACAACTTAATTTGACCAAACGCTGCACAATAAGTTGATTTGTCGATGTTACCGAAGTGCACATATGAGGTTTTTGGGGGGCCATGTGGACCTTTCTATTTATAGCCATGAAGTTTTTCTGCCCACGCGTTTGCATTTTTCTAACTCTAAATATTGTCATCGATGTTTCTTCTTATGGTATGTTTTATTCACTCCTTCCAGAAACTAATACATGTATAAAGTTACTTGATTTTTCAAATAATGTGTATGATTAAGGTATGGAAAGGTATAGAGGGCAGCAAGGGTAAATTCTGCACTTTGTGGGGTTAAACATGTTAAATATCGTCGCATCACTTCTGCACTCAACAAATAGCCCGATTTCCTTTTGGACAATGATTTGCTTCCATAACGCCGTTCATTTAATGTAAATCCGTGGACAGAATGCAAAACTGAATACTGAATTTAAAGACTGTAACCTCGGTTTATACTAATGTAAGTGATCGTTGCAGCAAATTAAAGCTATTGTAACAGAAGCTTCCGTTGGTACCACATATGTTAAGACATAAAATGGCGGAAACAATCAGGGTCTATTTTTTTACTTACCCCGTATAAGCTAAATACTGAATACACAGACAGATTCCTCTTATGTACCCAGATTTAGCTCTATTTAAAGGGGGCCACCTTGATGCCTTATTAATGCAATTACTACAAAACGTAATTACTTGCGAAGTACACAAGCCACTTGGTGACAACAGATATGTTTCGTTAGCCGGTACCATCCTATGAGTACTATGCATGACTACTAGCATGACTAGGTGGCTGACCAAGGGGGTAACCACAGTAGTGAGTGGAGTACCTCTGTATCTACAGGTGCCCCCCCCCCACCACCACAACCCACGGCTGCCAGTAGGCAACCATAGCGGGCGCCAAACATTCTTATTGTTGTTACTCTTTCTGTCCATTTTAAAGTTTAGTAGCATTATATTTGAGTTCAGCCTCATGTGCGAGAGCGTGGCCTAGCGGTTAGGGTGCTTGCCTGTGGCGCCAAATTTACCACATATTCCCGGGTTCGAATCCCGGTGGGGTATTACTGGGATTTATGCGGGTTCTAAATTCTGGATTGATCTGTATACCAGCTATTGATATAATAAAGAATAACGCTCTCTCCATGGTTCACTTGGAATTGGCAAATGAATCATGAAAAGAATCCCGCCTTCGGAGGGGACGCTTAAAGCTATCGGTCCAGTGTGCAGAGAGTCACAACTGTACATGTACATCGCAGAAAGTGTCGAATACGAGTGGGGTGACAACAATCCTGACTGGTTACACATTCGCCCCTGCCTCACAGATGGGCCCATGTTAGGAGCGTCCGTCTCCAGGGATACACGCGGGCCCTGGTCACGCTTAACTCAATTGAATAAATCCTTACAACACCACAAGCATTACACACTGGACTGGGTTTTTTTTGTCATTAAAATTTATTAGCATAATAAAGAAAAAAAAAACAGAAAAATATCAGCAAGAAAATCAACAAATAATCATATTGCAGCAAGAAATTAATAATGTTTACCACAAGGAAATATATACAGAAAAATGTAAATTACCATCATCAGGATAAGACATGGTGTAGTAGATGTGTGGAACATAACAAAAACATAACTGTAAAAATTAACCATGATGAAACAATGGTAGGGATAGGGGAAAAAGAAAGACCCGCCCTAAAATTCCAAAGACCATTTTAAAATGACAACTCAATTTCCCCTTTTTATACGCAATACAATCTCCAAGTTACGCTTTGACAGAAAAAGTTTTTAGGGCAGTAAAATTGGATCACTTCCTGAAACCGACATCTATATATATAGCACTTACAACATAAAAACTAAATAACCAAAATTGTCATCTGACACGCCAAACCTGAGCTCAACTTATTACATTAAAATCAGCATGCAGTTTGTCATTAACCATATCAAGCAACTCACTCCAAATAATGTTGACCTTTTCACAATCACAAAAACTTGACCACGGTTTCGGGAACTTTTCCACAGAAAAAACAAAGGGGAGACTCCTTTCTCCCAATTTTATGAAGAAAGCTGTTGAAGACAATTTCCAACTGTGAATAATTTAAAATAAAAGGACCTCAGTTGAGTCTCAATGGTAGATTTGAAATTCCTAGTGTGAATCGTCTCCCATTCAAAGTCCTCATCGCCACAAACATTCTCAAAATTATCCTCCCAAAAGTTTTTGATTTTTTTTCTGGGGGAGTTTATTTGACATAATACTATAGGCGTACGGGGACTTTGGCCAAAATAGATTATTCGAAAAAATATCCAAAGTATCCAAAATTCGAGTCTCAAAATCATAAAGCATCCCACGTCACAATACATTTCATGAAAAAATGGTATTTTTCTGTCGGTAAGGAATGTCAAATTCCAGTATTAAATCATCAAATGCTTTAACAATGGGTTGGAAGAGATTCTCATAAAAAGTAATATCAGACAGACGTTAAATACCTTTACTATACCAAGTGTCTAGTAGAAAAATTGTTAGATTTGGACCTTAATTTTATTGAACCAAAACACAAGTGCAATTCGACATCTTAATTTCATGGTTATCCATACCAAGATCTCAACAGCTTTATCTCGCAAACACCTACCATGATCTATTGAACATCCAATGCATATTTTTAAACGGAGAGAAGAGTTTATGGAGCATGAGACCTTCCATAAAATTGTTAGCATCAGTAGGAAATTTCTCCAGAAATGATAATTCAATTGATTTCCAAATGCAATCGTAATTAGCATCAAGTAATTGCCTCACCCAAACCAATGTCTGAGCTTGTGCAAAACTTAAACATTTTCATACGTAACCACCTAAAGGAATAACAAGACAAAATATCACTCGTAACTCTGTCATCTACCCCCGTTCCAGATAAATAAAAAATAATTATTTAAGAGGTTTAAAAAAGGATTCCGGAATTTAATACAAAGTACGGAAAAAAGGTACAACAATTGTGGTAACAAAAGGAGTTGACTACACAAATTGCCCAATAAGTGACAGATTTTCTAGGCTTTCCAACAGTTCATAGTTTGCTCGATTTTTTTAAACTTCACTTGAATTCAATCAAAGAGTGAGCCAACTTGAGAGAAAACATGATCCCAAGATAAGTAAATTTTTCAGAACCCAGAAGACCTTTCTTGAAATGGGAACACCTGACTACCCTTTTTGATCCACTCCAAATGATTTAGATTTCTTCATGTTATTTAACCCAGAGCATTTGAAAAAAAAGTCTAGGATTTACAAAGAGATTCTCAAAAAGATTCATTTGGACCCAACAAAGGTAAACATGTAGTATCATCAGCCAACATAGACACTTTTACCTCTTTCTCACCAACATGAACACCCTTAATATTGGAGTTATTTCTTATTGCACAACCAAGGGTCTCCATAACACCAAGGAAAAGGTAAGGGTGATATCGGGCAGCCTTGAAAAATACCCTGATCCATATCAATCAGATTTTCAAAAAACAATTCTTCATAACATATGATTTCCTAGTTAGAATAAAATGTTTGACCATTTAATAAAATATCACCAAAATTAAAATAATCCATAACCTGAAGAGAAACTCATGGCTAACACTGTCAACTGCTTTTCAATGTCCAATAAAACAATAGCAGCAGGGAGATTATTAAAACAGTAAAATCAATATTCCAGAAGGACGCCTAACATTATTCCCCAATGTTCCTACTGTTGAAAAATCAGATTGATCAAAATGAATTAAATTACCAATGCATGATTTCAAACGAGTGGCATTGTTAGCAATGATCTTATAATTCAACTGGAAGCGGGAAATTGGCTGTAATTTGAATCTCCATTAAGTCCTATCTTTTTTGGCAATAAGTAATAATCCCAATTAAGTTGAGATAAACTGAGGAGGCCATTATCAAAAGAGTATAAATGAATCAAGAAGCAATCAGTAATGTATTCCCCCAAAACACATATAAAATTCACCCCCCCCGAAACCCAGCAAACCCTGGGGACTGTTGCGTATTCATATATTTTATAGTCTGGAAAACTCATTTTAGACCGTGGTTGGTCAAGGGGTGTTTTGTCATCATCAGAAAGTTTAGGTAAATCAAGAGAGACTAAGAAATTACCAACAGTAAGATCACCATCACTGCGAGCATTACAACTTGAATGTAACATGGAAAATTTGTACAACTTAGAGTAGAATTTTCCTATTTTTCCTCCAGAATCGATTCTTCTCAGTAATAACTGTTTGGTAGGGCAATCCTGATGCGATTGATGTTTTTTTATCAACGGAAACCTTTTCTCCAAATTGGAAAAGTACTTGGAACTTCTCTCACCGTCTTCTGCCCACGGCAGCGGGATATAGAATAAGGGACCATCAGTTTAAAAATCAACAATTTTCTTAAGTTGAGACTCTAACTCTTTAAGCTCATCCGTGAGAGCAGTGCAAGCATCACAAGTCAAGATCACCGCAATTTTCAGATTGAAGCTCATTAATCTGTTTCATAAGATTATTTTAGAGGAGGATCTTTCCTTCTTTTCTAGACGAACATACTCATATACAATATCAGAGATATGTGCATGTAAATGCATTCCCATAAAATATGGGAGTAATTCATTATTACTCAGATTATCATTTTAAATCTGATTTCTCTTAATAAAATTAACAAAATCCGCATCCTTACGCAAATAGTTACAATTCATTTCCCAATAACCCTACCCGAGGATTGGATCAATATCAAAGTGAAGTTTAAAATTGAATGATCAGAGTTCACCCCAGGGAGAATTTAGAAACAGAAGTACTACCCAATCATATTCTCGGAATTAAAGTAATCAGTCTGGATAACCACTTTTGGTTTAAGTTGATGACGAGATATGTCTCAAATTGGGATGATAGTGGCGCCACACACAATTAAGTTACAATTAATCAATTCAACATTAACCATTTCACTTGGCCCCTTAACATTAGAATGATGAACTCTGGTCCCGTAGTGAGTTCACTTAGGGCTCAATTAAAATCCACCGCATTAATAATGGAAGAAAATCATATTTATCGATATGGGCAAACACATCCAAAAAGAAGTTGAGGATAATCAGCATTGGGAGATAAATATTTGTCAAAATGGCCGGCTGACCATTTCTAAATTAACAGACATTATATAAATCTCCCACAGGGTCTCTGAAAATTGAATTCACATCAACCGAAATAGAATTATTATTCAAAATAGCTCCCCCCCTGCTGTAGAAGCATAAACTATGAACCAAGCATGGACCACCCATTGGGATTTCCAAAAATTTTCATCAGCAAAAGTAGAGTGCCGTTCCTGTAAAAAAAATAATATCAACCTACCTAATGATCTAAGGTGATTGAAAGATCTTCTTACGCTTGAAACTGTCTGAATACCCTACAATTAAAAGTACTTAAAGTAAGCACCATTTGCATTCGAGAAAAAGACCTCAGGTGAGTAAATTTTGATAGGGTAATTAAAACCCCAATGAGAATGAATATGATTTGCGAGGGCATACATTATGTCCTGTACATTAAATAAAAATATATAAAATATCAAGCAAGGAATCAACTATATATTTCCAAACAGCTGAATCATTCATTATGACCCCCCCCCCCTGATGGGCATCGGAGAAATTTTGTCAAAAACACAGAATGACGTATGATTTGTAATTGAAATTGATGAACGAAAAAAAAAACCACTGGCAAAAAGGTTTGGGAAAAATCTGAAAAAGATGGAAAAACAGAAAAAAAGATAGAAATGGGGCCAATAAAATAAGCATGAAAAAAATTCCCAACGGCTGAACCTGCACCTCAAAAATTCACTAATGTGCAGGTAATGGGAACCTCCCAAAATGCACTAAAAAAAGCTGCGCACAAGGGAAGGACCATTAAGGGAAAGGCGCCGGAAAAGGCTGACATCACAACAAAAAAGTTTCAGTAAACACAATAAAACAAAGCAATTACGGAAAAAAAACTCTTGTTAAAAAACAGTTTTTTACTGTCCATTGTAATAAGAGTTCAGCATAATCCACCTGATGAATCATATTAATAAACAAGCAAAGTCCACCAAGCTTTTTAGTACCCAAAAATGCTTGACCACAAAAAGTTCAGAGAAAATCTCGGAGTCACCGTATACGTAGGCGGAGAAAAATAAATTAAATTCTGGTGAAGCTGGAAAAAATTGCAATAGAATTCTTTCACACAATGCATTTCTATAAGTCCCAGAATACCATACTAAAAGTCCAGAAATCAAGTGGTGGAAATATGACTAATCTTGCATAAATCCAACAAATGGCGGCCAATCCTATGATTTAAAGGATTTTGTTGTATTTCTTATCTAAAATACTATTTTACGCACCGATAATGCCTAATTTGGTGATATTATGAAATACATTAATGGGATGTCTTATACAGATCACCATTCTTTTGACAGAAGTGTTTTTTTTTTTTTTTTTACTTAATTTGCATAATCAAAATGGCCGCCATTCTAGATTTTTAGCACTGATGTGTTATATTGCTATCAAAATATATTTTGCCACCTAAATTTCCTACATTATGGTTATTATATTTTGTCTTATACAGAACACTATACATGTTTGGAGGAAAGTTAATAATTTACTAATCCAAAATGGCTTCTTTTTGTGGTTATTTTGACCGATTTACAATTTGAAGCAAAGATGTCAAACTTTCAATCGGTCTCGACAATTATTATTACACTTTACCAGCCAAAAACAATTTCGATTTGTTTTAAATCTAAGGCAATAATGTTAAAGCAACCTTAAATCTACTTACACAGTCACACACACAAAGACACACACAGACACACACGAACCACACACACCACACGCCCACGCGCGAGCGCGCGCATGGTCGGAAAACGTGTATCTTTGTCTCGATAATTTAATATACTTATTACCTTAATGATAAGTGATAATGTTGATCTTGAATTCTTTTCCTGGCTCTTTGGGGCATCAATACAAAATGAAAGTTGTTCTCCAATATCCTTACAAACACAATGTCATGCAACTAAAACCGTTTGATCTCATTGAAAAACCTTAGTAGACATAAAAACAGGGTTTCAAGTGATAAACCCGTTTTTATTTGTAAAATTGATTTTCCATTGCAAATTCTGGATTATCACCGAAATAATTGTTTTTTTTTGTTTTTAAAACTAGTACCTAGTTTCCATTGAAAATATTTTTTGATTAAAAAGCAAGTATTCTCGCCAAGGAAGAATCCAACTTTTTTCAACACACCAAGATACACCGAGTTTATCGAGGATCCAGTTATATCGGAGAATCAAGTTTTCAAAAGGTAGACCAGGCTATTCAATCGGGGATTCCAATTTCTTCATCGAGAATTAGTTTTCAATCCAAACAGCTTTCCTTCGGCGATATACCAATTACCTAAGAATGAAGGTTTTTCAATTGAGAATCGGAGACTCAAAACATCACAGTCATCAATGAAGGGCTAATTGTGTGCGGTATCTGGTTCTGTTGAGGTTGGACCATGCTTTCTAGCAAGGTCTAAACAACCTTTATGCTTGTAGACTAGGTGGCTTTAGGTTCAAGGTAGAAGACGACCATTGCTCAGACCTCTGGCGTTGATCCAAGATGACATAGGGATGTGGCGACTGCGTGGCATGGATGGGTAGCAAAGTTGATTCCCTGGAACTCTCTCTGATCTTTAAATAGTGTTGGTAGGAGGAATAGGTTACCAGTTCGTCAAATATCTTGGCGACCAGATTGTCTGAAGGATCAAAGGTTTGCAGGAGATATGCCAGACAGAATGGGAAGAGTTAACAGCATAGCCAAAAGCAAGCTAACAAGTTCATGGTATCATTCAGAACGACATAATCTTGTGTGAGTACACTGATGACTCCATATGGTGCGCATATTCGCAGGGCGTAGCCAAAGCAACGTTGATGTGGATAAGGTGTAAAAGGAGGCACTTCATCCCAGCCCCCATGAGCCTTTGAGGAGGTTGACACGAGACTGAGTCTTGGCGGCGATGTCTTGGTTGTTGATGGAAAGTAAGGCTTGAGGTCAATTATGATGACCAGGTTCTTTGGTGTTGGATCGCGTGACAGTTTTGCTCCATCTAGAATGATGCTTAAATTTCTATTTTAGCGCAGTGGTGCAAGGTGGAAAATAGAGCCGACAATCTTGGGTTTGCTGAGTGTAAAGTGTATCGGTGGAGGAATTGGATTCGTGATCTGGTCTTTGATGCTTAGAAGCACAAGGCCTCAACGGAATCAGCAGCTATTCCAAGTACAGTATCGTTGACGTTAGGAGTACTGCAAGGAAACTCCGTCGACATAGAGACATACAAGTTGAAGAGACGGGGTTTACAAGGACATAACTTTGGGACACCTCCGAAGTTTGGGTTCTATGGATTGCACATTTGATGTCGCGAGGACGAGAGATCCGGGATGAGCAGTATTGAACTTGACAAGCTTGCATCAGGGAAATTTTGAGTGTAGCTTAAGGCTAGAGACCTCATGTCAGATGTCTCATAGGTGGCAGATAGAACTATACACTGTTAAACTGAAAATGTCTTGAATGGGAAAAAATGCCATCTTGAATTTAATACCCCGTACAATGAGGAATTAAACTTTTAGTGCATCATGAATTCAAGAACCCTGACGAAAATACTACAATGAATTCAAGACCCAAATCCAGATACAAAGAAGTCAATCAGATTGAATACAAGTGATTCCAACAATGTTTATCTTGGGTGAGGGTTAAGTTTCAAGAGATTAACTTTGCCTGGGTGCACTATAGAATAGGCAGTATTGTATGCAGCTTAAGAAATCCTTGTAATGATCTGATTTGGGTCTTGAATCATGGATGCAACCAACAGTTAATTCCTCATGGGTTAATGGGTCATTTAAATTCCAAGATGATTTCCCAATCAAGACATTTTCATGTTTACGTGATTAAAAGACTGTCATAACTTTGCTTCTTCTTGAAGTGATGTATCGATATTTCATTGGGCAAGTTTGCTATCTGATCTGTTTGATTTACCCCCTTTGAAGCCAATTTGGGTGAGTGGTAGATTTGCCTTGACCCTATCAATTGATCTACTGAGTATTAGTTCCCAAGAGCTTATAGTGTCGAGATAGCAGCGAGAGGGGCTGTAACTCTTGGGCTCGCTTGCTGGTTTCTTGGGATTCAGGTTACACTGGGACAGTTGAGTCATCTCTTGAGGGAATTGTGATGATCCCATAGAAGTAGCGAGAAAGAATTGGGTCATCGCACAGCTTCAGGTGCCTTATGTTCAAGAATTCTGTTACTGTCATTGCCAGGAGCTTTCCCATTCTTGAAATGTGGTTGCTTCGGTGATCTCATTATAGGTGAATGGTTGAGACATGGGACTCGACGGGGGAGAGGTTACTAGAAGTTGTTATATCTCTTCGTTAACGCATTAGCGTGGGCGTTTGCATGTGGGGTGTGTTCTGCCAGTTTCATTGGTGACAAGTATTGAGCCGATGCAATTTGCAGAGACATGACGCTGCTTAACTGGGACCGACTAAGACCCGTGAGCTTTGTTGACGGGGTTTCAGCCCTTGCAGCTGGATGGTAAGGTGATATAGATATATCCCCCTCGTCGCATCCTCTGGTCCCAACAGGGGGTGTATGGGTTCTGCCTCTGGGAAACGTGGACCCGGGGTTTCTACAGCAATCCTTTTTACCAAAATTCCTCTCCCCACAATGCACCAGCTCTAGAGTAGTAAATTACATGCGCCTTAATTCTATGGTGTGTTGTGGCCTACGGCCATTGTCTGTAGATATTAACTGTGCGAAAACCGTTTGTGTACAGAAATTTTTACCAGTACGAGTACTCTTTGATTGCCTGTAATTTTGCGCCACAAAATCTGCGCGTAGTTTAAAGGAATCGCACTAACCGATTGATTTTTTGAAAGACTTTTCCAAAAATTTGCACCAAACTTTCAGAAACAATTCAATTTTAAAAAAAATGATTTCCTGGAGGAAAACCCGACTCCACCCGTATTGGACTGTTTAGCTGCCTGGTGGGCTAAAACAGAAGTCAGATGTAGTGTAAATTGATTAGAAGCCTGAAGAAGCCCGGTTTGCATTCTGGATGACAGCTCACTAATGAGTTGTTTGAACTTGGCCACTTGGCTTTCCTGAAGTTCCATCCTCTTTTGGTAAAGGCCGGAGTGTGACCTTTGATGTCTGATGCCAACTGATAGGACAGTGGCTGATTCGGTGAATCTAGGGCGAATCTTTTCGAGAGCGGGTGGATGCTGGTGACTGATTGACGGGTCGGGAGAGGTAAACGCCCATGAGTGCTTGAGTAGAAGGCATGTGGACCCTTACTATCAAACAGCAGTTGGCGCTGTGTCTTGAATAGTAATTTCCACAGAAAACATAGCATAATTATTAATATTTTATGTACAGGGCCTACTTTTTCAGCCAACGGGTTACACAATCACACGGCTACAAAGTATCGTAGAAAAATAAGAGTAATATGGAATATAAATTTACAGTCCCGCAAAAGTTGATGTGTCAACATTTTCCATTTTTTTTTCACAAAGTTTGATCAAACTAAGGTAAAACTGTAGAATTACAAGCATTTGGGGTTATTCAAGGTTAGCTTACTCTGTATAGCAGTAAAGTATATACGACTGATAGAAATGTACATTTTTGGACGACAAGCTATCTAGGATAAGAAAACAGCAAAAGATTAAGAACAAATCTGAAAATTGGCGGCATTTAATTTTTGCAAATTAGTTATGCTTCACCAATTCGGTTCGTCTTATATACAACGTATAAGCATACTTATTATTTTATGTAAAACTATTCATTTTATGGGCCCGCCAACGCAAATAGGACAGTATATAACGAAAATGAATTTAAAAACATGGAATTGGTGGCCATTTTGATTTATTGCAAATTAGGGCGTACTTCCACCACTTGGATTTTTTGGACTTTTAGTGATGTCAGTCTGGGGAACTTATAGAAATGCATTGTGGTGAACAATTCTATTGCATTTTTTCCAGGTCATATCCATATTTACCAGCCTAAAGCTGGCGAATGGTAATAAACAAAAGTTCACCGTGATCTGAACAACGCCACGACGAATAATTTAACATCGCTCACGAAAACAGTGGTAAAAGTTCAGCGAACCAGATAATAAAATAAAGGGACAACCGAAAAAACAGTCTTCTGAGCTGTAGAATATCATGGGATGAAAAGTTTATGTACAGAAATAACATTCGTCACACGCGGTATTGATCTCTGCGGTAGGTAAAGGAAGGTTTCTTCCCCTCCTTCTGCAAATTCTTGAAGGTGGCAATATGTGGCTTTTCTCATTTGAAGAACTTTCTTTGACAGGTAATCGGAGATAAAAATCTTGGCTCCCTTATACGTTGATTGTTTGAACTTCGCAACACAGGCCTTTGGATACTCTCTCATTTGGAAGTGGGACAAAGCCAAATGAATAATTCTTGGCTTTGTAGAACCTGGCTTATATCCCGTTGGAGTACGATGTACCCGCTGCAGACCACCTGAAATGACCTGACTCATCCATCCCCCACAAGTAACAAAAAGTCATAACAAACTGTCTAGTTATCGTCAGCTCCTTGTTGGTTTCTAGCTGGCAAATTTTTCCCCAGCTTGTGGAGCTCAAACTCGATAGTTCTATCTTTTCTGCTTGCTCATTTAGTTTAACACTGAGAAGCGACTCAAGTCTCTCCTCGAACTTCAGTGACCACGTTCGAAACCTGATGGCGCAAGTTCATTGTCATCCACACTTGTATCGTAATGTAACTTACGGGAAGTCAAAGTGGTCGAAGAACGGCCTCGTCTCCATGCTTGTTTCTGATCATACGTGACCTCTGACCCCCAAACTCGACCTCAGGCGAACTTGACGTCTTCTTCTTACTTGATGGCGAAGATTTCCCTGGCGATCTACTAACAAGATCTGCCGTTTTTTAAGCGGTTTCGGTCCAATAAATGTCTCTAATGAATATATATCACGATGAATCGGAAAAGTAGACCAAATATAACTAAAAATGCCAATTCCGACACTTTCCTCCCACGCGCAATCACAACGGACCATAACCAGCACAGCAAACAGCGCCCCCTTACCAATGACTTGTGTATAAGCTAAGAAGAGAGCATCACCAAAAATTAACCTATATATGGACATTTTTCTGTAGAAATCACACAGAGCTCAAAGCTTATTTCCATGGGAGGGTTGACTATAGTGGTTAAGGTATGCGTGTATACCTAGGTGATTGATTACCCCCACATTTACGGCCGGCGAGGTGGTACTCATGATTGGGTACTCCGCGGATACTTAACCAGTTGTTAACCAGGTACTTCACAGTACTCACATGAAGACGCGGTGGTGTAGGTTGACCTCATAAACTAATAATAATGGAATACACAAAATTTGAAGAGAGATTCATAAACCTGAATGACTTAACTAATTTATCTCACATCCCGGGAGGTGGGGGGCACGTGTATTCAAGGTGGATATCATGCCGTGTTGGCCTCCGCCAAAACGTACCTCAGCGCGTATTCCATTGCAAGAAACACACCCTAAGCACGTAGGTTGGTTGTTTTTGCTACCTAATCAAGTACTGGGGGTTTGATTTGGTACCCGTAACAAGTGCTTTGGTTAATTTATATGCTAAACCCACGTAATTTGCGTGACAGTTTAAAAATGCACCCTAAACAAGTATTTGACATTAAGTTTGTACCTAAAACACGAAACATCCTAAATATGTGCCTTAAAACATACACTAAACACTGGCCACATAAACCATGGCCTGATAAAGGAAATATTTATCACATGATTTCATTGAAGTTTTCGTATTTGATTAAATTTGTGCTTTCTGCGTCCTATAAGTTAAATTAAAATCTGACATGTAAATTTTCAGTCTTTTTAAAGTTGTCCTAATTCTTTGCAATTAATGAGTCCTGACGTATGTCGTAATTATTGACAGTTTTTTTCGGCAAATTCGGGCATTTATGAACTAAAACCCGCACTGAATTCATGAACTGTTTTGATTGACATAAATTAGAGACAGACCCTAAATTCCCTTTCTGCGCACATTATACTGAAACGATCCAGTCACAAAAAGGAAATGAAACTCCTAATTATAAAGGCTTTATGTGTTGGAGCGGGACGACGACGCTGAATAGAGAAAAACAAGCTAAAATAAGGTTGAAAATGGATAAAATCACCCGGGGATTTACCATGTTGAATACGGAGAACAATCGGGAACAAAGTACACTATTTTCAGCATTTTTAATATGATTTTTTCAAGTATCAAAAAATCACACCCTAAACAAGTATTTTTCGACGTGAAAGCACACCCTAATTTTGAATTTTGATGATTTTGATACCCTAAACAATGTACGCGAGTACATCGCCTGGCCTCAAAAAACGACCCTAATACGCGTTTTTGTACACGAGCATGATATCCACCTTGAAATACAAGTGGCCCCCCGGGCTCAATAGTAATATGTTTAGGTCACTAGGGTGTGTATGGTACCCCCCCCTTGCCCTTCCCTGGTAGACAAGCGTAAATTTCGGCCGGTAAAGTGTTTTTTTTTTTCGGTGAACATGGCTCTAAGTGCCTTTCATCATTTATAAAACGTAAAAGGTGGATCAAATGGTGCTAAACTAAAAATGCTTAGTTGGAAATTGTGTCAGTCTCCGATTGAAAGCCGTATCGTAATTGGCGTCAGTCTATATTCTATTTACATTGAACCAGGCTTTACAATCCCAAAACCAAAATGGTCGAATTTAATCGAAGTTCTTGCTTTTTTGCCGCTTCAGGGGCTGTATATCGCATAAATAAGATTCATATATCGCGACAAACACGGCGTGGAGAAGCCTACATTTGTATGTTTGTTGGTATTAAAGAAGACAATTGGTGAAGAACAACGCCCGAAACCCTAAGGCATTTAGAAAACAGCGTGGGTTCTGCGCAAAACGCTTGCTGATTTCCGTTCACAAAGTATAAATCCACCACAATGGTGCTTTTGAGAACCAAGTTTAGAGCCTCGTGCTAAGATATTTCAAATGGGTCCATACGTGGCTATTCCTGGTTCGATAAATTAAGTAAGGGAATAGAATTTAAGGACTGGTTCGATAAATGAAGTAAGGGATAGAAATTTAAGACAATAAAAACACTATGTTCATAACTGATGTATGTACTGCGTGTTATGAACTATCTGCAGTACATTCAGCAGTGAGCTGCGGGACTTATGCCTTCCGTTGGTTAAAATTTGCCAGGTAGCTTATGTTCCTCCTTTAATGAAGGGGGACAAGGATGGTCTGTATATAATTATTGACAACACCAAACTGATGACTGTTGAATATTAAAATCAAATTACATACAAGAGAGGTTCCGTTGTATTTCACATAGTCTATATGAGGGGATGTTGTTGGGTTTACCAATAAATTAGATTTGGTCAAAAGGGCAATAGCCAGCAGCAAAAGGAATTTGTTCAAGTAGACGTACCACACTTATTGTGGTAGAAACTTAACTAGAATTCAAGTGACATACCTATTCGGTGCACCAGGACTCCCATCATGTTCTGAAATTTGTTTCATGGAATCCCTTACTGAAACCACAGCTTTATCAATGACTTTTTTCACGAAATCTATACCACTCTTGCAGGGTCATATAAGCAACACCAAATAAGCAATAAATAATTATGCGGGCTGTAAGTAAGGCGCAAATCATTGTTTCAAAACACGCCCGCACAAGATGGTAAAAAAGACAGAAAACGCCAACGAGCATACACTTTGAAAAATAATGTGTTATGTTTGATTATATCAGAAGACCTATTATGACATGTTAACGCAGGAGGTTGCCAAATACACGTCATTTACTATAGATTATAGTTAGTTAGATTTTAAAAAATATTCTACAACCGCCTTCGTTGGTGACCGAGGGGTCTATAGGAACCCGCTTATTAACTAATTAACGGGCAAGGTGATTTTTATTATTATTTTTTGTCGTATGAAAAAAGCGCATTCAAAAGAGTCTGACGAAAACACAAAATTGAAAAATGTATAATGTTCAAAATTATGCTTCTTCTTGACCAGAGCGGAATTAAAATGATAAATGCACCCACAAGCATAGTCTTAGTTAGTATTTTTGAAAGTCCGACAATAAACCTATTTATGAAAGCATTTGTGCGAATTCATTCATAGATAATGCTTTGCATAAACTATGTAGACTTCCAACCAATTTACCAAGGTACAAAATTAACTGGTTTTTTTTTTAATTAACCTTTAAAATTGGGTGACCCGATCATGATCCGATTTTTTCATATGTTTGTTTTTTCCTCAGTGGAAGTATATCAACAAAAATCTGAATTACTAATTTTTAGTCAAATCGGTCCAGCCGTTGATAATAAAGCAAGACGTTTATAAATTGGCCTAGGCAGTGTGTGGTTTGCATAGTCACCCATGTACATTTGGGTCCGGTTTTGGTTCATAACATTCAAACAGGAAACATTTCCTGGGTCCAAAATATCACCGGGGTAATGATAAAACAAAATTTTCCTTCCATACACCAAAATCAAAATTTGGTTGAAGAAAAGTGGGTGGGTTCAAGTTTGTTTGATCTGGTCACCCACCTTTGTAATCAAAATCGTAAATTCTAAGTTGCCCCAATCAACTTTCATTACCAACGATTTTCGAATAGACTTTATACACAATCAACCAAAGGATTATATCTTCAGCGCCCTCAACCCTAGGCTACATGAGGGACACTTTAGTGCATAAGATTTCATCCCAACAATCTGTCATAAACTGTTTGCAATGTCTTTAATGTAGCTGACCTATTTTAAAGATGCGACTTATGCCAAATATTAGGTCATCATTGAATTCATGAATTCCCGTGGGTTGGTTCTTCTTTCCACTGATAGGCATTATAGAATATGATCACGGTATAAGCTAAAACCTACAGATTAGCCCTCATAAAAATTTTCACTGGAATATACACAAGTTTCAAAAATAGTTCATAATCGATATATTGTTACTGCGTTGTCTTTCAACCCGTAATAAATAAGGGGTCAATACGCAATGTGGTGGATGTAAACTCTTAGTTTTCAATAAAGTCAAACTTACTGTAAAGGCACTATCAGTGATTTGCAATAAAACAATCAAAAAAATAATCAAACAATCAGATTGGTTGCATGTCTGTAACAATTATAGCTATCCTAAAAACCCTACAAGTTATATGACAGCAACCTAATAAACACATAATCGGATAATTTAGTCATAACTGTCCATACCGACCCTTCTATAACCTAACTTGAATAGAGATTCATACCTTTGAACAGTGCCGTTTTCCTTCTTTGGCATTTTATATTGGAAAAATAACTTACGCAAATTCTATAGAGACCTCTCCCTTCACTTTTAGACCTAATCCCTGTAAATTGCTAATATTTTGACTCTTTTGAGTGGATCACTGCTAGTGTTCCTTACTTATGATAGTATTCCCTTTATTTACTCATTGAGTTTTTGGAGTAAAGTTAGAGGAGTCTAGTTCCCTAACTATTTTAAGTAGACAAGGGGTCCTTAGGGACAAACCAAAAGAAAACTACAAGAAATTTTGTCCTGTTTTTTAATTGACTAACGATATAATTTATTCCCGACTCATATGTTTTTGTTATTTGTCTAATTTTATTTGGATATTGCATCCTTTCATGAATAAAATACAAAAATCCCTTGCCCGTTAATTTAGATAATTACTATTAATGGCGGGGCCGTGGAACCGGTCCCGTGTCCGCCACAAGAGTGTTCAGTAAAGATATAACAAAAACAAGTAAATATGAAATATTTTCCCTTTTAAGAGGGTGCGTGTCCGATCGTCTTTGGGACCAGCCCCTGATTTACCCGGAAGTAGTATCGATTTTTGATATCAGGTGAAAATCCGTATTTTTCTCCATTGTCGTCCCTGAATTTGGAGCCCTCTAATCCATTTCCTTCCCCAGATATAAACAAAAACTGCCGTGTTTAGTGGTTTAACCACTTTTATTAGCACAGTATTGAATAGGCTTTGCAACAGCATTTTCGTCTACCATCAACCACCGGCAATTTTGTTTCCCACGGTACTTGAATGGGGGGTTGTAGTGCAGTGCCAGGCTCTCATATCAAGTAGAGAACACATACCCTAAATCGGAACAAACCACGTATTCATGTAATTAAACAATAAATATTAATATAAAATTTGTTATCCCTATATATGCTGATAGCGATAATAATATCACCATTGGAAATTAATTTCCTTCACTTTAAACCTATTCAAACATGTAATATTTTGAAACAATCCGTGTTTAAAAAGTAGAAGAAAAAAAGATTTATAATTATACTTCATACCAAATTGTTAACACTTAATTGACCAAGGGGGGGGGGGGGGGTTCCTATGGACCCTAACATTTGTTTTCGCGCTGGGGCCGCTTTACGCGTGGGATTTTTAGGCCGAAACTTTTTGTAATTGGTCTGACTTTTAAAATGCGATTCTTTCATCACCCCAAAAAATTAAAATCGGCCAATGCCCGTTTAATTAGTTAATTAGTGGGGGTACCCTGGACACTCCCTTGGGGCACTAACGGAAAGTCATATGAGGAATATTTAAGTATCAAGAATCAAAGCTAATTTTTTTTTGCTGATATGTTTTTAGGTTAATAACTGAGCATTTACTTTTTAAAAAAAAACATACAAAATAATTAACACTTTATGTGCTGAAAACAAACGTTTAATCATGGTTACTGACAAAGTCTATAGGAAAATGACGTATTTGCACACATCCGTTAAATACAGGATCCATAAAACTGCAGGTTTTTGTTAAATAAAGTAAATTTGGGTGTCTAGAACAGATATCAACTTAAAATAAGTTTTCAAGAAAAGTTTGAGGTAAGGCAAGGTGCATTTGAACATTCACCATCTTTTTGTTAAATTTTCGCAATGTTTTGAAAAACACAATGTGTGCCCCTAATTTGACAGCCGAATAAACAAATCTCATTTTATTGCTGATTTGGGGTTGTCTAATTACCCTTTCATGTGTGTATAATTTTCAGGCAAAAAATCCTTCGGGAAAAGTGGTTTCCTTAGTGTGGGGTCCACCATGGAACCCCCCCCCCCCTTGGGCAACCAACGGAGTGAAAAACCATTGGTCATTTAAGTGTTAAAAGGATGTTTGGAGGGAATCATGGGTGTGGGTGTGGGGTAGTTGTGCACTTGTCGTGTGGGTGTGTGTATTTCTGTGTGTGTGCGTGTGTGTGGGTGTGTTTGTGGTGTGTGTTATGTGTGGGTGTGGATGGATGTTTGTTTCATTTATTCTATGTGACCAGTCTATTTTTGAATCTATTAAGACAGAAGACAGTTGGGGTACATAATGAATCCAGCATCCAAAAGGAACACAAAACTAATATATTTCTATAAATAGGCAATTGGATCAATCATAAAAAAAAAACAGATAAACAATAGCCTAAAGGCCATTTTACAACGCTTTTACATGTCAATATTAACACATCGCCGAGTACAGAGGCACCGTAGCTCTTATGTAATTTTTAAATTGCTTTCCCAACCGGATAACACCTACACAGGCAAATAGCCCCATGATGTAGGAAGGCCCAGAGAAAACCAGAGAATTTTTTGACCTTTTTTTTTCGAAACTGACTGTAAAGGACAGTGTACTTTGTACATGAGACCCAACAGTTTAACGTTCTCTCCGAATGACGAGAGTTTCCATGGAAACTTTGCCCATGAGGAGAGCTGAAATTTTCGACGTTAATAAAATAAAGTCAAATTACACACGCTACCCAGAGGTATTGCAACATGCAGGGAAAAAATGATCTAATAATCACTAATTGATTTGAAATTGAACCATGGGTGATTAATTACATATTAAGTTATTAAATGTGCAAAGTTTTTCACATTCTCCAGAATGCTTAGAGTGCGAAAAACCGTTAGTCGCCAGCTTTAAACTACTTGACTTTTTTTGTTGAATTTGCAATAAGTCATGTACCTAACTGACATAATGAGTGTTATGTAAACTGATTCTTGGCAATGGCAGACCTTAGATATATTTAAAGGAATATGTCAAGATTTCTTGTCAAGCCTCAGTTGGATACCTTCATAAAAATATATGTACTAAATCCACGGAATTCCCGAAAAAAAATAATACAGTTTGATGTACACTTACAAATACGAGGCATTTTAATTTTTGCTTTTTTGAATACGAAGAAAAAGGGCGGATTTTTTCGCCCACGGATTTAATTG
Source organism: Ophioderma brevispina (assembly GCA_023653785.1). Classification (NCBI taxonomy): domain Eukaryota; kingdom Metazoa; phylum Echinodermata; class Ophiuroidea; order Amphilepidida; family Ophiodermatidae; genus Ophioderma; species Ophioderma brevispina. The sequence goes on from JAMKCH010068559.1 coordinate 24,401, forward strand.
TTCAAAAGCGCCCAATTTGCATCCTCGTGATCTCCAAAGTGCTGGACAAAACATCGTGTTGACTCGAATTGTTATTTTGTTGTTTTAGGTTAAATTTTGAAAAAAATAAAAAACTTAAAAAAAGCAAAAAATTAGAAAAATTTTAAGTTACAGGCCTGACAGATTTTGTTTCATTTCTTGGTGTTTAATTATTATTAAGTGGCAACAATGCGATATGATGGTCACAACGACGTCAACGATGGTCATCACTTTGACGAAACCATTTACCTGCGATGTGGATTTGTTGGAATCGTTTTCGAGTAAGCTATTGGGCGGAAAATTAAAAAAGGGCAAAATACTCAAACAACTGTGGCAATTTCACTTATTTTGATCTTAGATGTTTAATATACGTTACTTAAGTTTCCATCCATACCAAAATTTTCAAAAATATTCACGAATCATGAACATAATTTCCTGTATAACAGTTAAATTAATTTTAACTGGGGTAATAATGTTAAAGTTCACTTTAATACCGACAAAGCCGCGCAAATCAAACCTTCCCTGTAACAAATATTCCTTCCTTGTAATTTACACTGCAGCTAGCCATTTTATGCGAAGCTTTTAATACAATTAGCCAAAAGCTTCTATGCGAAATGGGGCCCACTTTCAAAACATAGACCTCATATGTGAGGGCTCGTGTGGTCCGACCGGCTGGATAGAACGACTCATGATCTTGAAGGTGTGGGTTCGAGTCCCGCTGCGACAACGTGTTGTGCACTTGGGCAAGGCAATTTACCTCGCTTGCCGCTTCTACCCGGGTGAAATAGGGAGCTGCGGTTAGGGGAATGTTTTACTATCTATGTGCTGATCAGGAGCATTGCTACGGGTCGCGCCCTAGTTGAAGCGAAAATGATTCTTGTGATTTCTAAGTGACAGTGTATTAATAATTGTAAGCGCCATGATACTCGGTGAATCGGTCCCTAAATGCTCGTATTATATGTGCACATTTACTACAACAACAAAACGCCTCTGTATAACTAACTCTGATGCCATGTGTATTCAAAACTCGAGCAATTATTTGTTTTAAAAAATTACCATGTTGCTGAAACCAAGAATCATATCATACCGCAATCATATACACATACCGCCAGAAACTCATTATGCTGCTTTGCATTTGCACATCACACTATTGTGAAGGACTCAAACATGCAAAAACAGAGAGAACGAAAATTATGTATTTAAGTAGCACTGTTAGTGGCATCTATCAACTAGCAAAAGAATGAATGTACAAAGGTCATTTTACAAGAGTTCGACGTCAATTACTCATTAAACATACTTTGAAAGAACTTTTTTATCAGAAAAAAAGGTAAGGTAATGAACAGATAATAATAACCTGTCATGTGAATCAACCAAAGACCAAATGTCCAGTAAAACCATTTTAAACGTTTACAGAAGCAAGACCGGAAATGACTGAATCGTATACATCGTACTACAAAAATGGTAGGCCTTGCCTAATTTGTTCTGCCAGTATGTGCCATCGAACAACACTCTACTGGCTTAACACTCTCGTATCATTTTCAAAATCGCTCTGCAATCTTAGTTGATTTCTTGTACGGCATATCATTCTCCAACCGATTACGAACATACATTTTATGTTTTCCTTGCATGTCCGATGAAACCTTGTGTTCGGGCCACATGAACCGCTTGTTGGAACTGAATTCCTACCCATAAAGTAAACCCAGGCCTTACTAAAGGCAGCCTTTAAATTTTATTTCTGCTCATGATAACTTTCCTTAAGAGGTATGAACTTCTGAGTAATTCATATTGGATTTGCATTGGCGATGCGAACGATCGTGAAAAAATAAAATAACATTGAACATTCGACCCTCTTCTTTGTCGTGTCTTGCATATGACCTTGCAATACTCTTTATTCATTTTTGTGTGAGCCAATAACGTTAAAGAGGTGTAGGGTCATGAAATGCCTGGTTACTTGGCGATAACGTTGTTGTTACGGCTAGCAACACCAAATAAGTGTACGTGCTAGACCACTAGGTTTAAAGCATTACATTTTGCACTTGTAAAGTGTTGTGCCGCCTTGCCTTGGCATTCTGCGCAAATCAAATATACTTTGCCTCTAATATATTGTTTTCTATTTATTGACCCACAGGGGGAAAATGTAAACTGTTCGTAGTTTAGTAATTTATGCTGTAAGTTATTTTAGTTCATTCCTCAATAATGCATGCTTTCTATTTTTGTGAATTCGAAGTCCTATTTCTTTTTCAGAACTATCAATCAAGTAATCGGCTATTTCATAATGACCTTTTCTTTTGAGCAATTACATGTAGTCAAATATCAGATTTCCTGGTAACACAAATTGACGCGACCTTTCGATGACGCGAGAGTTTTTTCAGATGACTGATGCCACATGTCAGGACATCCCCGACCTCGGAGACCTTCTCGACTTAATGGGCTCCCCAAAAGAAGTCGCCATTTTTTAATGGTCGAGGCCTATTTTTTGACGTTAAAAAACAATCATGTACATGTATCAGTTTATATAAAACCATATTATAGAATATGCCGGACGTCAAGCGTCAAAATGTCAACATTTGTACTTCCTTGGAAATCTTAATTTTGAAAGCTCTACTTTAAAAGATTTGATATTTTTGGAAATTAATCTACTTTAGAATAGAAGAACATCAGAACTGTATTATGCTGTCACACAGTACATATTAACACTTAAGTGTATATGGATCCGGTTTTTTTTCGTTTTTTTTCGCCATGTTTTAACGCTACATTATTTCTACCCAATTTTTATATAATTAGCAGTTGGGCATATTTGGTGAAGAAAACAATTCACATCAGCCTAGCGTTTGATGCTAATTATCACAATTAACATTTTGTCACGCTTCTTTTGCTTTGCTCCTTAAATCGCTTAAAGATTTTTTTTTTATTTCAACAATGTAATCGTTATCTATTATATCCACATTTTTATAGGGAAAACGTCCTTTGAGCAAGTTTTCGTGACATAAAATTCGGTTTTTTTTTTTCATGCGGTAATATTTATGTCTTTTTAATTATTAAATAAAAAAAGAAAAATTAAAAAAAAAAATCTAACGGCAAAGTGCTTTTTTTCAACTAATACCCCTCCCCCTATCAACACTAACGCGAGAGACATTAGACACTCGGTAAAGTGTTTAAAGCGCCGGGTAGTTGATTGAAATGCTTCGTGCAATCATTTCAATCTATATTGCTCGGGGTGTTAAAATCTAATACAATCCGTGAGAATGAACTAGATATACTTACAAAACTGTCTTGTGCACAATTGATTTTAGCAAGCATACTTTGGGATAAAAACGTCCAGGATCTTACTCAATCAATTGCATGTTTTTGTTTTTGGACGTCAAAGATATTTAATCGATTACGATAAAATAGCAACATTTATGAAGTCATTTTTTTCTTTAACGTTTACTATCGTGGCGTATCTCGCCACTGGCAGAAATCTAACTTTACCACTTTGTCGTAAGCTCATTTGATAATAGTTTCTTTAGAAATAAGTCAAAAAGCTGATGCCAAAAAATTAAAATATATTTAACATTGACATTGATATGATAAGAAATTTATGTAAAATGTTAAAATGAAATAGATACATTTTAGAGTATTCTGTGAGTACACTTCACTTTGAATGTACTTACTTAGTTAAGATAATGACTATAATTGAAAGAATCCTAAAGTACCATTTAAAAGAAAGTTTTATGAATCATTACAAAACTAAAAGAAATATTATCACAGAAAGTTGTTTTGTCAATTCTTACAAGAACGATTTAACCTTTACAAAGCTGTTGGTGTCTGCCGAGGGCTATGACTAAAGAACGCAAAGAACACTGTATATGTTGTAAGCCCCTAGGGGCGTTAAAACCTAGGTCGTCCAATGACTGGTACACAAAGAATGCGTCCCGGCATTGCCATTAAGTATGTACGTAGTAGACTTCCAGCTGGTATATTCCCATATAAATTTGAAGAAAAAGTTTACTGACTGACGATTACTTGGCAAACAATAACTCAACATCACATTGATTTGTATGTCTGGTTCTTTGATTATTTTTGACTTTGTCACAAAAAATAATGATTTGTGTCGCCCCTTTTTAATTGACAATTGAAATTTAAACAATGATGACGCGGAGGCGCAGCAACGACAACAGCAAAGTATGGAAGGCCGATATTTATATGCACTCATGTATACTAACGAAAATGGGTTTAGAAAGCATAAATAGGTAAACTTATACTGCAAGATATACACGTTTACTTTCAAAAAATGTGTACACTTGTTTGTCCGCGTGATGTATTAAAAGTTTATTTTAAGCAGTTCATATACTTGCCGGCATAAATTATAGCGCCCATCTAGAGGTCAATCTTTATAGGTAAACTATATTATTTATTTGTATTTTAACATATTCGTTATATAAATTAGATTTATGAAATTAAAACCACCCCGTTTTTTATAAATTTTTTATTGCCGCTGAATGGCCGTGGGGACAGTAATACGCAGATTAACACTACACTGAACAATTTTTTATTACCCCTGTAAACCCTTATATCCCCCACATTCCTGAATCAGCACAAGGAGTTTTTAATTGAGGTCTTTTGTAGTTAATTTCCAATTCTGTTTGTTACTATTTGTTCTTCAGGTTTGAGACCTTATTTCTATTGCGCCTGGGCCTATAATATCGTTTACTACAGCGTATCTTATTAACAGACGACACCCTCGTATGTCACTCTGTTAATGATCACGGTATGTGCTTCAGGGATTTATCAATAACAGGCAGTTGTAATTATACTCTCATATTCTAACTGTAATCGAAATCTCCATTGTCGCTATACTCATTGACAACCAGTGCAAAAAATTTATTGCAAAAATGCATTGTGAGAAAATAGACCTCTTTCTTCATTAATACAATTTGTTAGTTTTTAAACACATGATAGCCTTTAATGCAACATGTACATATTTCCAATCATGAATATTGCATACAATAGGTCAGAAATACTATAAAATAAAGCCCGCCTTTCGTATTATCACATTTTCCTCAACTAAAGAAAAAGGCATTTCGCATTGCTTTTTTTTCACAGATCTTGTGAAACATTTTTTGTTTCTTTTAGCTTAAAATAACAATAATTTTAGTAACCCCCGTAATAGAGTAACATAAAATTCCTAGCTGTGATCAGCACACTAGTGAGACTATTCCTGGTAGTATTTTATATTCCTCAAACTCCAGATAAAAATCACAGGGCAATATTTTGACATCTCCCAACAGCATATTTATTTTGGAGTGAATATCTAAATCGAAGTCCAATCAAGCGCGCCTCAGCTACACATTGCGCCGACCACCTATGGCTTTTCTAAACATTAGCTCTTCACCGTGTCACAGCACCAACGTTGGCTATGCAATAATATAGATCGGTTTTATATTTTGTAAACATTACCTGTGACATATATACTGAAGGGATTTGGAACTCATAATGTATTTATATCCAATCCTTATTCGCCTAATTAATTACCCAAAATGCTTAAAATCACTGAGCAATACTTTAAAGTTTACATTTAATGATGTATACGTTTTTAGTTTAAGAAGGGCGGGTCTAGGTTTTTCAAATTGAAAAAAAAGTCCTACACTAGCTTAATTGAGATTATATCATGATAAAAAAGTGTACACTGTCCAGCTTTCATTTGCCTTTTGTTTGGGTAAATAGGACATTACGGTCAAATTTATGCTCGATTTAATCAAGCAAGTCGCGTACGTTCGATGCATTTTTTGTATACTTGTATGTAAAAAGTGGTTCACCCCCTGTGATTTTTAAAACAAATACAGTATATTGTTTTTATTTTTATGAAAATAGATTTATGGAAAACATTAAATATTCATTAGCATCAAACCACCTCGAAATGTTTCAGCTCGAACCGAGCATTTTCTTTATGTATTACTTTATTATCACTCACCCAGTGCTATTTAAGACATTATTTTTAAATTATGCATAAAGTTTCCTGATTGGTCGCTCCTGGTTGCCATGGCAACCCATATCAAAAATCCGGCCTCACGGTTTTCTGCGCATTATACCCATACACCTTCTATACCCCCCCATGCAACCTACTACTACCCAAGTTTGGCTGTAAATGGAAGTTACCGGTAAGCAGTTACATTTGTCCACGTGTTTAGCCATCAGAGGCCCTAATTCAGTTACAATAGCAACAAGTCAAAAGTAATTCCCATTTTTTCAAAACTATTTCCACATGGGCTACAATATGATGTAATTGACTGCATAAGTATATATTGGTACAGTCAAGAAAATTGCATCGAATGTCGGGTAAAACGTAGACCCCCCCCCCCCCCGAAACCGCTTGAACATAACATGATAGTGACACACAATTTACATATTCACAATCATGAAATAATGAATAAAATAATTATCTAGGTTACATTATGCACATACTTTCACATTCCTGTGCAAGAAAGAATTTAAGTGCGTTGCCAAACGGCCCTTTGACCTTCATTTATAACATCATTGGCGGCGGGGGTACCACTCGCGGTCATCACGTCCAATGTCGTAATCGCCATGGCATATGCGTAAGAAGCTTTTTGAAATGTTGACAGATTGTACAATTATATTTAACAGATAAATCAACAGATGAACCTCCCTATCACATTCACATTGCATCTGCCTGAGATGAAATTAACCCTTCTTCCTTATATTAAAAAAGAAAACTGAAAACGATGAACAGAACTCATTGAGTATGTGGCATCATCATACTGGAATTGCTGTATAATGTCAGAATATAAGTGTTAAGAGTACACCTGCTTTTGTCTATTGCAAAACCTCCTACCGACCGCAAACATCCTGATTTTGATACCTTGAGTAATTATGGGGTTGAAAATTATCGGTCAGGAGAGTATGCGTATCCTGTAACTAGAAGAAGTACAAAACATTTGGACGTGCCATCTGTAGTGGTCTAATGTACCGAGATTGACTTTAAAAACCTACCCTGACGTTCGTTTCGAGCTATCTCCATCTCCCGGGAAGACTGAAGGATTGAGGGAAGGAGGGGAACAGAAAATCGCAAATTTCGGTGGGATTCAACCCAGGGCCCTTCCTCCCCAGCCCATGAACCCGGATAGCACGCTAAACGGGCCGGTGTCCGCTGGCACGTCAGCGAATTTCGTGCCATATAGTCTCTGTTTGATGACGTCATCGCGACTTTCTGCTTAGTTCATTTTTCCTCATTACACAGTGAGCTTGTTGAGCTTAGTTGTGTAAAGGTTTACTCAATTTTCAATGTCTGTCGGTATATTACTTGAAAGCGCGACTTTTGTACTTGTTTAACTTGGTAATCTGAATCGTGTTTGCCACATAAATGCGTTTAAACTGCCATGATTCCTTTTTTTTCCGACTTCACGAATTCCTTTTTTTATTGAATAAAAGTATTTAAGAACTTATTTGAATAAAAACGTTATTTATAACTTATTTGATAAAAGTTATTTGAATCAAAATTCTGACATCCATTTACTATTTTTAACAGCTGACCTTCAAGTCCGTTCGGAAAAAAAAACCAACATTATACACTAACCCATATTCGTTCTCTTAGAGGCCAGACTGGCTATGTCCATTTTGGCATTTTTCGACCATCCATTTGATCAACGAGTGTGAGGCCTTTATATCAACTTTGAAAAAGTAATAAGTAACATGAACCTGGAAGATACTGTTTTTATTCCCAGATTTTCAAATACGGCTTAGACTTGCTTTTTCTTTTTAAGCTATAATCAAACTTTTATACTCGCTCTATCCAAATTCCATTTTTGAACATAGCCTTTGGCTCTAAGATGTCCTACATAATACCATTTTTTATACAAGTTGCACGGTGCTATCGACACATTGGTCCCCTCCGACCATTACACATGCACGCGAAAAACTGACGCCCAGATTTTCAACACAGTCGGTTTGGGTGATATGACCCGCACCCACATCTGGTATCGGTAAATCCACATGAATATTACAAACAATCACAAATCTATGAACGGGACATTGTTTTTGGGTACTTGCGCCTGTTGAGAAATAGCGAGAGGGTTAATGGGTAATATTGGTGAAAGAGTTTACTTTCCTTAAATTTTATGGGGTGCTAACAGTTACAATTTTTCATTTTGTTAATACAGTACACGCACAGTACCCTAACCTAATGGAATGTTTACTTGCCATGGTTTTTTCCTCCTTCATTGCTCATCATCTATCCCTTTAATCTTTTTCTAGCTATTTATATATTCTCTGTATTTTCATTGTCATATCTGAAGTATTGTATCTCATATGGGTATTTCATCAAACATATTATGCCATCCAAAATGTTTACATGGAATATTAATATGGTATTTTTTGACAGTCATGTTTACAGTCATGTGTTGCCTTCTTCATTGCTCATCATCTACTCCCTTTAATCTTTTTCTAGCTATTATATAATATTCCTCTTCTTTTTATTATTGTCTATAAGTATCTGTATTTTCATATGGGTATTTATCAACATATTATGCATTCCAAAATGTTTACAGGGAATATTAATATGGTATTTTTGACAGTCTTGTTTACCCTTTGCCATGTGTTCCTTCTTCATTGCTCATCATCTACTGTTTAAATCTTTTTCTAGGCTATTTATATATTCCTCTGTCTTTTCATTATTACCATATCTGAAGTATCTGTATCTCAATGGTTATTTATCCCCATTTATGGCAATCAAAAGGTCTGACATGTATATTAATAGTGATAATTTTGGCAGTCATGTCACAGTCAAGTCTTTTCCTTCTTCCTTGCTCATCATCTATTTCTTTATTCTTTCTTAGCTATTTATATATTCCTCTGTATTTCATTATTTGTCATATATATAGTAATTGGTATCTCATATGCTTAATTTACCAACAAATGATGCTATGAAAATGTTTGAAATGTTACTTCCACATACACGCGCTCGGTGGCCCTGTTGCTTTATTTCATTCAGAACAGGCCACCGGCCCATAGAATAGTCAATACAAAATCAGTACGTATGTCCCGGAGACTTTCTTATATCAAAGTCAACAATACAACTATTTGGCTAATAGTTTGGAGAATATTATGATTTGACAAAAGAGAATACAATTTATCTGACGGGTTGGAGTCCGCCCAGTAGTGTGATGGGAGGAGGTTTTCTCGTTGGGGCAAACTATAAGCATGACCAACAAGACAAAAGTGAAATTCATCCTCGGCTCCTCCAAATCACACAACTGGCAAATTCAATCGATTGGGCTTTGACAACCTTCTGTTAGAATTTGAATTGTGTGAACATGTCCTAATAAGGTGATGCAACGTCTGTGTTTAAATAAACTAACATTTTTAATGTATGTTCAATGGCTTCATACCTGTTTTTTGATGTTGAGATAAAATTCACGGGTGTATGTATCTTTTCAGATCTCCATTCTTGACAATAAATATCTTTGCAACGCTGTTCAAATACTGAGAAAAAGATTTTGGTTCTCAACACCTTGGTTACTCTACTAAAAACAAACCAACCGAAACCGCATTCCTACCGAAGAGTCCAGATTTGTTTAAGTCCTAAGACGCAATCCACTACTAAACCATTAATAACAATGACGGATTACTTTCGTTTTCAATAGGGCAATTGATTGAGTGATCGGGCGAGACCTCTTTGAGGCGGCGAGTGCAGACATGGCGGCGACATGCCCTGGAAGTGCATGACGTCCATGAACCTGCTGTAAATGGACCAATTGTCCGTATTTTCTGTATTTTGGGTTTAGTTTATTTGTCTTTTAAAAAGCGTTTTTACTTAATTTTTCATTGGCTTTTAAAGTCATTGTTCCAAATACTTACAAAAAAAACGTTTTTCCAAACATAATAAAAATGTCTTCAAACAATTATTGTTTTTTTTAATATAAATGTTTGTGTACAATACGTTCCAAATTTTTTTTTTTTTTGCTTTTGGATCCTTTTATTTTACTCTTTATAGGCATTAAATTAATATTCTAACACTTTTCCAAAAACTTATATTTAGTCTTGTTTTTTTGCCTGTAGTGAACTTTGTAATAGGCCCTTTAATTAAAGTCACTATCAGTGAATTTGCTACATCATAAAATCGAAAACATCATGAAAAATATATTTTGGCATGTACGTAACACATACGAGTATCCAACAGCCCCTCCAAATGATAAGACCATAAGCAAACTAAAGTAGATAATCTAGATATTTAGTCATTACTGCCTGTTCGGACACTTACTACACACGTAATTGAATGGAGATTCGTATCGGGTAATATCGCCGTTCCCTTCCTTCCTGTGAACTCTTACAGGTTGAAAAAAAGTCACACTATGGGAATTCTATAGACTTATCCTTCAATTTTAGCTATTCCGCAATTTCAAACTTTCGACCCTCTCTGAATAAATCACTATAGTTGCTTTAATACAAACCACTTTTCCAAACGCATTCTATATTTTAAATTTTTGTTTTGTTTTTTCTTACTTTTTTATAGACTTTCAAACATTCATGTCTAATGTTTTGTTTACTTTTTTTATTTCTTTCCAAAAAAAGTTATTCATTTTTTGGCCTGTTATGCTGTAATTTGGTAAGTTGGTTCCAAACAATTAGGCTTTAATTTGTTAATTTGTTTCCAAACACTTCCAAAAACGTTATAATTATTTATTTTTTTGGCGTTGTCATTTTTTTTTTTATTTTGGTCTTTTATTTAACCATCTATATGCCCCTTAATTTACAACAATTTCCAACATTTCCTTCTCCGGCACACACCTTAACACGGCTTTACAACCCGTGTTTTTGCGGTTGCATATCAGGTAGCGTCTGCCTTTTACTTCCTTATCTTTTATGTTACATATATTGTCGAAAATTGTAGCCTTTCCCGCAAGGAAGATATACCTGCTGCTTGCTCCATGTTCCTTCTTTGAGAGATATTTCAGAATGAATGAATGCAAGTTTTTACTGAGAGGCATTCTGAATTATCCACAGGTTGATTGACATATTTATTGACATTAGTTTTGAAAGCGCGTACAATCGGTACGCTACACCAGTGTGGGTCTCTGCACCCACAAATCGCAACATCAACACGCCGGTATCGGGGCTTTGTTCATAATTGGATAATTACTGGGAATTAATCTCTCGGACTTCGGTTAATTCGGTCTTCGGTAGGGGTACCTCCGAAACCATATGAATTCAAAATTCTGCGAATCTTGGTAACCCAGTACGATCAACACCATTATCATCTAATCTTTTAAAGAGTAATTGTAACATTTCAGTGGAATCGGTTCGTATTCATTTGGGAAGTATTTTAAACCAATAGGAGATCATCTTCTTAAGAACCTTATCTGAAGAGGAATCGACCCAGTTCAGCCCTCGTACTATTGTTAATGGCAGAATAGGGGATCCCTAACACATTTTTGCAATTTTTGTTTGAATAGATTCATAACTCTGACTATCATGTTGACCCCAAACTTCTGAGCCGTAGAAGTAAAAATGGACTAACCAAAGTGTCAAATAAATACAATTTGAGGTCAGTATCTAGGTTAGGAATAGTTTGAGTGATGTCTTTAATTTTGAAAAGACCTTTATTAGCTTGGTGGTTTTGCAAGAGTCATTAATTGTACAAGAACCTGCTCCTCCTCAAAAAGAAGAAACAAGTGGCTTATTTTAACCCCCAAAACTATAATTGGAACAACATCATTTTTTTGGTTTATAAACCGCTTTTCAGTTCGCTTAACAATACCACCATTGCGGAAAACCATAGCTTTTGTTTTGTCCAGATTTACTTCCCAATCCCATATATCACAATAGTCGCTCAAAGCATTTAACATATTCTGAAGTTCATATGGGGTATCAGCAAGCAAAACAATACATCAGCATACAATTAGGCCCCTGGGTTCAATGTCGTCATTTTGAATACCACGGATGTTTTCTTGATTAAAGTGGTCGATAAGCCCATTTATAAAAAAATGAGAAAAGTTGAGGAGAGAAGTTGCAGCCTTGTCTTAGACCAAATTTACAGTAAAAAAACTCTGTACAACCCTTAGGCGTCTTACACAAGATGATATTCCGTCATAGTATTGTTTGAGAGTTTCAAGGAAATAACCATCAATACCAAGCTTTTTTAGCTTAAACCAGAGTTTGTCACGTCTAATAAGGTCAAAGGCTTTACGGAAATCAACAAATACACAGTATAATCTACCACGCTTTTTGCGTAAAAACTTAATTATAATTGAATACCATGGAAATATATGATCAGTAGTACTATAACCTTTTCTGAACCCTGCCTGCATTTCTGTTATGATATTTAACTCATTCGCCCAATTCATGAGTCGAATGTTTTAAAGGACAGAGTAAACGCTTACTGAAAATTGGAAGAAGAGAAATTGCACGGTAGTTATTAGGATCCTTCGAAGAGCCTTTTTTATGAATAGGGACAATAATGCCCCTTTCACACCTCGGGAATCGTTGCATTGGCAAGGATAAGGTTAAAAATCTTAGTGATAAAAGGAACCAAAATATTACTGCAACATTTGAACATTTCACCTGGTATACCACACATACCTGCACTTTTTGCAGTTTTTCAAGTGAGAAATGGCATTTGCAACATCATCGTCTGTTATGGTGTTATTTAAAATGCTACCATCGTTGTCGCTCACTTTTGCAACACACTTAACAAGATTTTGTTCATCACTTGATTCCAAAGAGAACAATGATTTAAAATAAAGTGAACCACTCTGTAGTAGTAATAACTTCGCTGACAGAACTCTTAGGTTTGAAACTAGACAAAACGTTCCAAAGATCTTGTTTGGATTTGATGGCATTTTTAAACTTAGTACCTTGATCTTGAATGTATTTACACTTTTTACGCTTACATGTTGTCTTTACAGGGACGTTTCTTTAATAAATACTGGTCAAGATCATTCTGGAATTACTGTGGACGAAAATTTCCGTAGTGTTTTTACACCATTTCATATCAGGTTCATCCTTTTTACACTCATCATAATACCATGGTTTGGAATTTCGCTTTCAAACATTTCCTTAGCACTCTACTATGTTTACATTTCATTGCCTTACCAGCTACATAAAAGACGTCACAAAGTGGTTCACACATCATTTGGACAATTGCATAATGGAACGATTAGCTAAATCGGAAGTCAATTTTACTGGTATATTAACATGGTATTGGTCATGGTCACATGTTACGTGGTTTCGTATTTCCTTGCTCATCATCTTCCCCTTTAATCTTTCTCTAGCTATCTATTTGTCTTCCTCTGCATGTCATCATATCATATCTGATAAAATCTCATTTCATCTGTATATTGTAATATTTTGCCATTCAAAATGCTTCTGGTATGTAATATGGTATTTTTTGCAGTCATGTTCACATGCCATGTGTTTCCTTCTTCGTTGCTCATCACTATGCCTTTAATCTTTTTCTAGCTATTATATAATCCTCGGTTATTTTCATATTATTATATTATCTGTAGTAATTTGTACCTCATTGCCTATTTAACAGCATATCATATTAAGCTATCAAAATGTTTGCATGGTTATTAATAGGTATTGGCAAGTCATGTTCACATGTCATGTGTTTCCTTCTTCCTGCTCATCATCTATTCCTTTAATATTTCTAGCATTATATTATCTATGTATTTTATTATTATATCTGTAGTAATTTGTAACTCATATGCCTATTTATCAGCATACTAAGCTATCAAAATGTTGCATGGTATAATTATGGATTTTGCAGTAATGTTCCACAGGTCCGGTTTCATATTCCCTGCTCATTCACCTAACTTTAATCTTTTAGCTCTCTAATATATTCCTCGGAAATGTCGTTATTGTCATATCTGATGAAATTTTAATTTTATTATGTTATTTGTCTATTATGCTACCGATTGTAGAACTTGACGTTGATGATGAATTATTTTGATCTACCACAATTGTCGTATATGAATTTTATTGTCACTATTACCTGGATTATGTACTTTGGTATAGCCATTTAAATTGAATAAGGATTTTTTGTCATGTCCCGAGGATTGCATTGTTTGTCCTGCGACCAAAATGCGCTGTATTTTTTCTATTCTGCATTACAGTATGATGTATTGTGTCCAGTATTAGTATTATATAATTATTTTATGCTTTGGGCATATTAAATCATACTGGATGTGTCAGATTTCAGTAATTCGATCTAATTTGGGTTCACTTGCCGCAAATTGTTAATGACAAATACCTACAAACACACACACCCCCACCACACGTTCTACACTCCATATACACCACACACACACAACACACACACTCACACCATTTCAGAATACTTAAATGCTGGTGTTATAAATTATTTTTTTAATTATAATGTGTCTATTATAAATGACCTTATTTATACTGGCAATATTGTTACTTTTTACGTTGTTGCAATTGTACTGTACACACTTTTGTCTCAATTAAGAATTACTCATATAGCTCTTATGACTGCTCAACCTACCTACCCATAATGATTTAATAATGATGGATAAGTCTGCTCCAACTTCCCAAGTGTTCAAACACACACACATTACACACACACCAACACACACACCACCACCACCACCACCCCAAACACCCAACATTCATCCAACAAACACAAGTAAATGACACACACATTCACACCCATAACTACCAATGATATCTTTCCCACAGAGAATGCTATACATCTGCTATATATTGTAGTGAATTTATTTTGCACAAATGGTGCAACTATGTCTTATCTTATACTCACTCACAAAATACAAACCCCACATGCACAACACACACACACACACCCACACACACAACACACACTCTTTCCCACATTAAACAATACTAAACAGCAGGTATATTAATCTGTTTTGAATTTAATGCATCTAATATTAGTTCTATATTCTAAAACGGCATGCAATTGTTATTTTACCAGTATTATTGGAAAGGTGTATAAATATTTCTAAATACCTGGTTTGTATTGTTAGTTGTTTGAATCAATTTAGTCCAACCTTGGTTTTGGTAATTTTTCAATAAGTATCATAGTTTCCTGATAGTGCGTACATTTTTTTTCTTATAAACTGTGGTTTGATATATTAATACTTAAGGTATTGATGTTATATGCATGTGTTGTTATTGTAACCTTTATCTAGTGTTTTCATGTCTGATCTCCTTGCCCTAGGTCTTTTTTTCCAACCTTCAAGCCTTTTTCTTGAACAGCTCTCTTTTCCCGTCTGATGATCCCTCGGACACCCACCTGACGTCACTAGTACGAATGTCATCTCCTGTCGCTATTACTCCAACAAACCATTTACACCCATCATCCTTAATATAACAATGTAATTTATCTCTCTTCCATTTAAACACCAGCAGTTCTCTCAATAAACACTCCATTGATGTTGTGAACTACTTGGCTAAATTACAACACACCACTTGATATCTATGGGTTCTCCGAGACTTGGTTTACTGTAGAAGGCGACGCGAATTTAGTTGACATTGCAGATTATTCAGTTGAGAATTGTATTCGTCAAGGTCGGCGGGGAGGAGGTGTATCTCTGTTCAGTAAGCCGATTTTAAATTATCTGCTGCAGCCCGAACCTAACCGTTAAATGTACTGACTGCGATTCTCTTTTATCGAAGTCTCTCTTAATTCCATCAAAAACTTATAATTGGCATTGTTTATGAACCTGAGTATGTTATCCATAATGACTTTTTACTACAGCGAGGTAACACTCTAACATTATATCTTCCGGAAAATAACCTTGAGCTATATTATGGTGTGGACGTCAATTTAAATCTTCTATCTCACGAAACCGATTCCAAAGTCAGCGATGTCATCAATATATTTTTATTCCCATGATTTTATCCCCAGCCATCGATCGCCCCACCCGAATTAAGACTAACATTCAGGGCCACACAAGTGTCTCCTTATAGACAATATCTTTACCAATGATATCGTTTCACGTATCAACTCCGGTGTCATTGTTACATGATTTATCCGACCATTTCCCTTGTATTCTCACTCAACAAACCGTTGGCATATAAACACTACCACCCATATCCACTACCTCAAAGTAGCGTCCAAATTTAAATCCAATAATATAAAGGCTGAACTAATGAACTTTCTCTAATAGAATTGGGCAAACCTATTTCTAAATTCGACCCCGACCGGCTTGGCCTATAATTCTTTCATCTCAAAATTTACAGAGCTCATGGACATCCACTGTCCAATTTAAAACTAAACTAATTTTCAAAAACGTAATTCACTTAAAAAGCCAGGGGGTACCAAAGGTCTAATTAAATCACTTAACTAAAGATAAACTTAAAATTTATATCTCAAAACCGACTTTCGAAAACAAAATTAAATATACTACTTACCGTAATCACTTTAATTCTCTTTTTTCGGCTGAGTAAAAAGTCTTATATCACTACTAAAATGAAACTAATAAAAACCCAACAATAAACAAATGTGCCTACACTAAAGCAATTGTTAGGTCGCTAATAGGAAAAAACCAAGCTACCGGATTTTTTCTAATATGGATGGCACAAGATGTAAACGGACGAGAAAATGAGGCCGAGAACTTTAAATAATTTTTTTTCTTAATATCGGTAAAGTCCTTGCGGAATAAAAATATCCCGAAAACCATCTAAAGCTTTAAGCTCCTTTATATTTTAATAATCCCAAATTAGTTTATGCCTTAACCCAACAACCGCTGAAGAAATAAACGAGCTAACATCTAAGATGAAGAACAGTTACAGCAGTGGTTCTGATGACATCAGCAACGATTTACTAAAACAAATCATCAATCCTATCAGTGATGTCATTGCCCATATATTTAATCTTTCGCTTTCAACGGGTAACTGTTCCATTCTTACTAAAGAAGCTAATGTTATACCATTTTTAAGCTGGAGATAAGCACGGACTTCACCAACTACAGGCCTATATTTATATTCTACCAGCATATCCAAGCTACTTGAAAAAAATGTCTATGCTCGAATTTTTAATTTATTGAATATCAAACATTTACCCCCAAAGCAATTTGGGTTTTAGGCCTAACGATTCCATATATGGCAATTAATGAACGTTATTGTTTAATAAAATGATAACTTAGACAAGGAAAACTACACACGGTTGGTATTCTTTCTGATTTAAAGTAAGGCCTTTGATACCAGAAATCAAACTTCTTTTGCCATAACACTTAACAAACTATGGTACAGAGCCTGCTCTAAACAAATGGATCAGAAAGTTTATATTTCTGGTAGAAAGTTAGAAGTCAACGTGTCATCTTCAAACACACCTTGTCAAGTTCGGTTCCCATTACGTGTTGGAGTTCCACAGGGCTCGATCCTAGGACCATTGCTTTTTTATTATACATTAATGACCTTCCACTCTGCTCAAAAATTCCAACTTTATTTATTTGCTGATGATACTTACTATTCTCCTTTTCACATCATGGACATTAAAAGTGATTTTTGAATCTATAAATTAATGATTGAATAACACAATTTCCAATTGGTTTTGTAAATTAAATTTTAAATTGTTCTGAATATTAAAAAAGACCGATTACATGGATTTAAAAAATAAACATAGCAATAAACCTAATATTACATCGATATTAAAATTGATAAGCACATCATCAGCAAGGTTTGAGACAATAAATTCCCTAGGTCTTAATGACACTAATTATCTTTGTTCTCACACTCTAAATGTCTCTAAAAAGTGTCTCCAAATTACAATGGCATTATCCGCAAAGTCCGCCATTTCTCCTAAGATCACTCCGAAACTCTATAATTCTCTCGTCATTCCTATTTGTCTATGCGGCTAGGATTTGGTTTGTGATCCTAATCAACACCACTAATCTTAATTCTTTATTGTCTCCTCCTTTCAAAGAGAATTATAGGAACTGTACAAATCTCTGTGGCTTGATCAACCAGATTCCTTTGTTATTTTCCTTGTCAACTCTGAAAAATACACAATATTTTAAAGCTTCAGTTGGCAACCTTCATGTATCAGTTCCATCATGTGCTTCTCCCTGAGGATCTTCTGCATGAAGACCTTTTTAACATAGGTTCCCTTCTCTCAGTAGAACACTAGAATATAGGGATGATCCTTCATCACCTGCAACGAATTCTGTCCTTGCCAGCACCACTTCTAGAGGTCAATGACCTTTACTCTGGAATCTTCTCCCCGAGGAATCTAAATCTCTCCATTCCTCCTCTTCCTTCAAATCAGAGAATGAAGAGGGTATATCTAAGTACTTACAATTCTGCTGAATGCTCATAACTCCACCCTTTTTTCTTGATTTTGTTTTTTTCCCTTGATTCCTGTTCTTGGTTGCTCATAAATTCTCTCCTCAGTCTGTTATCCTCACTTCTTCTCCTTCAGTCCTTATCGTCCCTTATCCGTGTATTCGCTTCCTTTTTTCCTTCCTCTTTCTTTTCCTTTCCCATCCTTCCTTTCTCCCACTGTTATTCCTCCTTACCTTTTCCTCCGCTCTGTCCTTTCCTCTGTTCTTGCTTCATTTCCCTTCTTTCCTCCTTCTTCCTTCCTCCTTTTTCTCCTTATTGGACTAGATTGTTGTTCTGTCTTGTTTGTCTTGTCCCTTCATTAATATAAATCTTGTGTTATCTATTTTTGTTATATTTTATAATGTAGAAACTTAAGCAGAGGTCTCTGCGCATTCACGCCCTGCGTTTAGCAGTGACCGATTCTTCATATCTCAGCTTCACTTTTAATTTATATTATGGCCTGTGCTGCTAAAAATTTGTTGTTTTGTATATATTTTTCATAATGAAGTTGTATTTTCTCTAACTTTATATTATCATGTATCGGGCTTATGGGCTTGCTTCTTGATATGGTTATACACTGCTGTGATGTGAAGTTCAAATAAATTGATTGATTTGATTGATTTGGAATGAGTTGGGCCATCCGTTACTTTTGTTGTTAATTTAATGTATACGGATGAAAATAAAAGTAACTTTCAAACTGTGCTAAAAGCGCAATCTTGTAGGATATCGTCAGCTTCTTTATCATTAGTACAAAATACATAAAACATAAAACCAATACCAGACATGAACATAAACAATATACAGCAGGGTAGCTTCAAGTTTACTGGTAAATTTTCACGTGCCACTACAGGTCTGTTCAGCAATACATGTATTCTGGTATAGTGCTGCAGTAGCGTATTGTATCTGATGAATGTGGGTAAAAAAGATTTCCGACTTTATGAAGGAATAAAATGGTTAAATTGCCGTTTTAAAGTTAACTTCATTGATCTTTAAATTCCAGTTTTCATGAATAAAGGTCATATTATTTTATTGATGTGTCTCGTATACGGGGACACGGTCGTATTTACAGATTTTAGTGATTGATTTGGCTTCCAAAGAAATCAAAATTGTACTTTTGATCAGTAATAATGATTTACAGCCGATATTAACATACTATGGTATTTTATAAAAAAACCACACACGTGCAGAATAATTGAAGATTTTTCTCATTCTCAAAAGGTTCCCGAAATGACACAAATAATGAAGAATACAAGGATGATAGTCAGAGTTAGCCTATTTGTCCGTCCGTGAAAGAAATATTTCGTTGCGTCTATTTTGGTGGAGGGGCCGAATCCGTGTAATTTGGAAGTTTCAGTGAAGTGTCAGCTAGTTTATTGAAATTTGTGATTATTGGGGGGGTGTGGTGGTTGCTGGGTAGGCGCGGTGAGGTGTTTGTCATGGGAAGGCAGTTAAACTGATTCAGCTCACTCTATTTTACATTGTATCTCAAATTCATTAGATTACGCCTAATATCAATTGCTTATGATGGTTGTTTATAGGCCGGTAATATGAAATTATCTAAATGTATTATTACAATCATATTACCTTATAATGCGCGATGGTAATCCCAAGATTCGTAATTCCATACTTAAGCTCACTCGATGATTTCTTGTGAATGACGACCTCGATTTTTGTTCACCTAATCATAGTATTTTGTTCAACATATGTCATTGTCTTTCAATATGAAAATCGCACGTTTTGGTATCAAATTCCTTATCTGACATATTTATGTGTCGGAGTATCTAACGTTTATGGAACAATGATATACCAGAAACATGGTTTGAAAATTAAAATTTATCAACATTAAAAACAAAACTACATCAAATTAGTTTGGTGCTGTTATTCCTATATACATAAGAATTACTACAGTCAAAGCAAAAAAAAAAAAAAAAAATCTGAATTCATTTCTAACTTGGAACCGAGCATTTGATGTTTAATATCTTAAACTATTGTTGCATGATGGTTTTTTGCAGAAAAAAAAATTCCCGACTTCTGAGTCGCCTTTAATTCAGTGTTTATTTACCTAGGTGGTAATTAATTAATGACCAAATTATGTAAATTAATTGTTTTGGTTGATATGAATTAGTCTAAACATTTAACTGTTAGATATTTTAACACAACATGGGGTATGTGATTCCTTCTGTTCCTATTTACACAAGCCCACAATCAGTGATTATTTTCCAAATTACAATACCTAATTTGTCTCTAAATTGTAGTGGTAGGTCAATCAAACTCTTTGATTAACTGTTCTTGTGAAAAACAGTGAGTTATTGTAAAAGTGGTCTGAACATCATTTACGACTGTTTGGTTGGCTGAGTGAAAGTCGGTAATCCAGACTTTTAATAGTAAAAAATGCAGAAAAATCATGATTTCTTTGACAGGATAGGGAGTGTTAAGTTGGCCATTTGCAGGGTTTTCACTGCCCAAACCATTCCAATCAACAGTGCAAAAAAATGGACTTGATATAAAAATTTAGGGGGCGCGATTGTTTACAGTTTGAAAGATATCGTTATAGTGGCTGTAAGTCGGAGATGCAATCAACAGCAAATCATTTCATTATGATCTGAATCAGCAGTACCATTGATTCGTGTCTAAATATAAACCATTGTACCTTGACAACGCTTCTGTTTCGTTGATATTAGCAGAATGAGACGCATTCATAATAGTACAGGTGCAGCGGGTGTAGTGTAATTGTGCATCCTTTATTCATTTAATTTATACTGTCCAATTTATCATACGTCAAAAAGTACAAAGTACTACACAATGCTGTTTACCAAATCTCAGAATTTATCCATTGTCAAATGAGATTGTCATCGAAATCAAGTAACGAGTAGTGAAATTGGTAAAAATTAAATGGAACATATGCACCTACTGAAAGATTGAATAATTTATTATTGGTGGAGGCGGAGAAGCCCTTCCCCCCCCCCCCCCCCCCCCCCCACCCCCCTCATATCACCTGAGTTTTGATTTTCGTGTTATAGTGTGTTAAAATTGTCTTTTATCTGTTAATTGTAACCCGAGTGGTCGATAGACCATAATTCAATCGGCAGATAATGAATCAACATGCAAACTATACCAGTAGTGATAACTATTAATTTACTGATTCTTTCAATGCAAACAGAGAAGATGTTGAGGAAAATAACAACAGCAGTGATGCTAGTATTGATTATACCAAAAATATGACAATAGCTATTTAATCCATTCCAGATACCAAAATAACAATTACCGCGCAAAACGATAAACGAATATACTCCATCATTGTCTACTTACACATAGAACAGCTGGAAGCTGGAATATTCTTTTCAAACCCGAGAAACA
>JAMKCH010068563.1:0-14043 GCA_023653785.1 Ophioderma brevispina
GCTGGGTATGTGTGTGTCCACAGCTTTGTGTATTCCGTCCTTAAAGGAAGACCATATTTCATCAACACCATGTATATTTGTTTTGATCTGTTGTATTATTTTCTCTCCAATACATTTTATCTCCTGTTTGAGTTCATCAATATTTGCTTTGTTGTACAAAAAGATTTTCCTCTTTTTTGCTTTTGTCTTAAATAATAATAATACGGTAATACACTTGCTTTAGTAGAGCGCCATTTCATCAAGATCACAGCGCTGTTGCCTATTATTATTACGCTGCCATCAGGAAATCGTCACAATCAATTCGCTTCACCAATGAATCCCGTCATGGTCAGTGGTCACTTATACCAGGTGTTACGAAACTTTGGGCAATTAACGATGGGTGTGTAGTTAGAAATATATCCAAAATTTTATCTTGTCTAGGAGGCTCAGTTACTATTTGTTCTGTGGAAAAATCTCTCACTATATCTAATTAAGCTGCCTAGAGATGGTAGGTTTTTACATCCTGGATTCAAAGCATGTGTATCCCAATCTATGTCACCAAGATTAAAATCCCCAGCCAGACAAACAATGGTCCCTCTTTCAGGTTTAATTTCAAGGTGCAATGAGAGATTTCACATATCAGGTATCCTGAAAAAATCAAAAGCCCTGATTTTTGAACTGATGCAAAGCTTTTCATCAATAATATCCCCATCTGAAAGGGTTATTGAGAAATATTTAATACCAAAACTGTGAATTTCATAAAGGAGCAATTATACGAAATTCAGCCTATGATGTATTACAATGAAATGAAAGCAAATCAAAATCTTTTGTTTTCACTTTTAGACATAATGAAGCTGGGATGAATTTAGTATTCTGCTACCCCTGACCCCATCCTTCAACATGTAGTTTATTCCTTTCAGGCTGCTGAATTCATTGGGTGGTAGTGAACTTCTACCGTGATGAACGTTTTCATTTGGGCGTACTCTCACATCACGGTAGAGGCACTTCCGTATACAATAACCAGTACCAGTAAATGAATAGGGTCTGAAGAAAAAAGAATTTGCACATATTCTGAGCTAATACAAATTGTTCCATATATTATCCTCACTCGTAAAACAGGGCACCACTTACCTGAGCATGTGAGGTCTTTTATCATAATAGTGGCATAATACTTAATAATTACCGTAGTACTTCTGAGGTACAAAATTCAGGGGAAATCCTTCCATATATTATTGTATAGTTCCACAACAGTGTCAGTGATGACAGCGACAATTCCTAGCGCCATTACTCAACTCAACATGTCAAAGCAAATTGCAGATGTTTATTTTGTTTATTTCTAAGCCATTTTTGCAAATCACTGTCAATGAAAAGGACATTTAGCAACAACTTGGGTGATTAATTTTATGAATTACTCCCAATGAATGTGAATATGTCTATATCCCACTAACACAGATTCGATATTCAGTAAATTTATCTGCTGCTACAGTACTAGTCCCAATAATTGGGACTTCACATGACGTTTCTTTAACAGTATGCCTTTAACAGTCTATATGTGAAGTCCCAAAACATTATGTGTATCAGCTGTGACATTTTTGTGTAGCCTTCAAATTTCGACCACTGACAACATGTCACCTCCAATTTTCATATAACACCGGTGCTTTCGCTAAACACTCTTCTACCTTTAGCACCAGTAATATCCAATTGTAAATACAAGCTAAAGCTTTCATTAGCACCTGGCAATACAAATCAGGACTTAGTCACCGGTCAGAATCTTAGACCTGTACAAGTCTTGAAATTTCATTAAATTTCACTTATAAGAAGTTGATGAAGATATTTATGACTATCCTGTTGTTGATAACACTCTAAGGAATACTTTCAAGGTGGAATTGGGTAATATTTATTCGCATGAAGCGTGAAAATTAATGGAGAATGTGCGACATAAATTTTGTCATATCAGTTACACACTATTTTGGCATGACTCCTCCATTGATTAAGTTAATGGCATTATGATAATTGTACATAAGGAGGAGTCATGCTCAGCAGAACTAGCTACAGTACACGTTTTTATACACTGTTCTGCAAACCTAGTGGTCCGTAACAAAAACGCCATTCCAATTAAAAGAATGCGTCGGATTGATTTGCTCGCAAGGCTTGAAATAAGCAGGGGCGAGGGGAAAATTTACCCCTGCTAAAAGGCAAAATGCCCCTGGTTCTGAAACAAAACTGTGTACATTTGTATAGACCAGGGGCAATAAAATGTTAAAAACACCAAAATTGCTCCTGGATCTGAAATCCTTATTCAAGCCCTGTTTGCTCGTATATAAGGGTGCATTGCGAACTAGTGGTAGCACAATTTACAAAATTCTTTCCAGTTTCCTAGTTCCAATAATTGTAAATGGCATTATCTTTTCAAATTTGGACATAATCTTTGGTGCCATAAGTTACAACTGTTCTGTGGAGTTCCAATGCCATTTAAGGTTTGAGATGTTTTGAGATGTATATTTCCTAAATAAAAAGAAAAAATAATTTTCTTTTGACATACATAGCATCTCTAGAGTCTGTAGAATAATTGTCTTACCAATTTGTAACCGATGCTACAATTTGTTCCCCAAAAAGTTCATGTCAACATGTACACAGGCTGCCAAATTTGGCAGCCGAATGTAGACACAACAAGGGTATTAAAGTTTCACCTGAAAATTTCATAATGTGAATTTTAAATCTGGAAAAATGGTTATCACATGATGCATAAGATTCTCAAGAATGCCTACAATATAAGGTTTAGGAAAGAATTTAGTATTCTGCCACAGGCTACGAATTCGGCAACGTTAACGGAATAAACCGCATGTTAAAGGTGCCGAATTTTAAGTGGTGGCAGAATACTAAATTCATCCCAAGGTTTATTGCAAATAATGAATATTTAAGCCACTTTGCAGCTGTAAAGTTAGAGCAGAAGCTGTCTGTGTATATCTTGGCTTAAATGGCACTTTCACTACATACAACTCGTCATGACTAGATAGTCTATGATAACAGCAGCCATAAAAAAGTTAAAGACTATCTAGTCATGATCATCAGGACTATCCAATTCCTGCTTTTTCTGTAGCCAAATACAAGGTAAGAAATTTTTTAGTGTCAGCTAATTATGACACATCATGGATGCTTCAATATCTCGTTATTAGTGTTGCACCTACGTCCGTTGCAGAACCAGCCTCAAGCGCGCAGCGCGAGGTCTGGGAAAAAGTGTACCCTTCAAAATGCTTTATATTTCATTACCGTACAAATGAATAGGCTGCGAGAATTTTTTTTATCGCAGTTTATCCCCCATTCCCAGGGTATATTTGAAAGCATTGGCCCTCGAAACGGGAATTCTATAAATACATGAGACATCCTGAGGTCAAATATTCACTCAATCACGATTTTTTTTTTTACTCTTTCATGTCCAAAATCCAACGATAAATTTGCTTCTCAAAGGCCCTATTATGTCTTCAGTGCGGATCAACAAACGTGACGTCAAGGCTAACTACGCTGGTTCCAGGTAGTCCATCTAGAAGGCGTCGGTTCCCACGACCTCGCACCGAGCTTGGAGTGGCTAGGTCACAGGGGGATAGACACAGGGGAGGAACGAGGCGAGGGTCCCTTTAGAGGACTATGAGAGACGGGTCAGTCGACGGGAATTTGTAGTGCCATTCGGTTGTACATGGAAAAACTTTCTTTTACAGAAAAAGCAGATAGGGACCGATTGATACTGGTGTGTGGAATAAAATTTAGATAAAGAGTTCAATGGAGCTGTAGGGATACGAAATAGTGAGTAAATTTAAAACTAAAACTTTCGCCAAATAGATCATTGCCTCAACTCGGGCTTTGCCAGCCCTCGTTGGCGTAGACTCCGTAGTTGATCAATAGTTGCGACCGAGAGTCCCGCTATGAAGTCGCCGCGTAATTAATGTTTGAAAACTAAGAGTACGAAGGATGAGTACCGTGTGTGCGGACCAGTACAGGGCGTATCGTCGCCGTGCCTATTTTTATCTTTGTGTTACGCGCTGTTTAAGCAGTGCGACTTTAAGCACACACGAAGCAGATCGCGAATCAGTTTTCAAAATAGTACTGAGACTGAGTATTTTCACGGTCGCACATCCGGGTATTTGCTCCAGTTATTGCATTCACTCCCCAAATCTGGAGTGAAACTTAGCATTGGAGACTTGGAGTATAAGGAGAATTATACTTTTCGAAAATCTTTCTTCAGCTTTGATGAGGAATTAAAATTTTCTTGAAATGGTGAGTGAGAGAAGATCAAAATGAACAAAATATAAGAAGTTGGAATTGATTTTTAAAAGGAATTAGGATGGCTCTTCAGATATAATGATCTTCCTATTCAACACCGGTAGTAATCTGTCACTCCAGTATTCAGAGGTAGGGTAAGGAATAGCTGTATTTAGCCAGCTATTAAAAAATTATCAAGCTTGATATTATGAAAAGCAGACAAGGTCATAATAAAGAAAATCGTTAAACTGGTTAGAATGTTCTTGAATGAGTCAAAATATTAAGGCAATTCCCGAAAAAAAAAATGTAATTTTATGATGGAAAAGAGTGTTTGAAAAAGAGTTGAGAATGTTCACACAATACCTTCACGTTTGAAACGTGCTGGAAAAGAACGAGGAATTGTGGGATCAGTGTGTATGAATTATTGTGAGGAGGCATAATTCTCTGCCCACGTGGAGCATGCTCCAAGTCGGCATATAAAACGTACACTAAACACAAAGTAATCCGCATTTTTACCTCAGTAGTCAGTTAGTACTTTAATGATGAAATAGTGAAAATCATAATTCATTTATTACAAAACAAAGAAGACTACCTAATATATGCCTTTATTTTCAACTAACGAAATAGTGAATGAAAAATTCTTCCAAAAACAATGCAGCACGATCGTCGAGTTGCAGTCAACGCTAACTGGGGTGGTGGTCCATGGGACGGTCCCTTGATTACGCGATAATTATTGCCTGCTGAGCATCTCACGCGCCTGACCACCCGATCGTGGATGTGCTAGGTCTCAGGGGATAGGACACATGGGAGACGAGGCGAGGGTCCTTCTAGATGGACTATGCTAGACGGGTCAGTCGAACTGGAATTTTCTAGTGCGCATTCGAGTGTGTAACATGGCAATTCTTTAACCAGAAAAGCAGATAGATACCTAATTTGCTACTGGTGCTCTTTGGAATAAAGTTAGATAAGAGTTCAATGTAGCTGTAGGGATACGAAATGGGGAGTAAATTTAAACAACACTTTTCGCCATTGATCAGTGCTCACCCCTCGGGTCTTCGCCAGCCCTCGTTGGCGTAGACTCCGTAGTTGATCACTAGTTGCAGCAGCCACCCTGTCCCTAGCTATGATAGTCTCGCCGTACTAATTGTTTGAACTAAGGTACGAATTAACCGTTGTGTTCGACCAGTAAACACGGGCGTATCGCGTGCCTATTTTTAATCTTTGGTTTTGCGCGCTGTTTCAGGCATGCGACTTTTACGCCCACACACTCAGCATATTCGAATCAGTTCAAACATTATTCTGAGACTGAGAGTATGTCTCCACTGTCGCACTCCTGTATTGTGCCTCCAGTTATTGCACTTAGTCCCCAAATCTGGAGTGAAACGTAGCATTGGAACTTGTATTATAAGGAGATTAATACTTTGAAATCCTTCAGCTTGCATGATGTTAAAATTTTCTTCTTGAAGGTGATTGAGAGAAATATCAAAAATGAACAACATATAAGTTTGGAAGATTCTTAAAGGATTATGCTGGCTCTTCAGATATAATTGATCTTTCCCCCTATCAACACAGTAGTAATCTTTCACTCCAGTATTCAATGGGAGGGTGAGGAATAGCACATATATAGCCAGCTTTAAAAAAATTATCAAGCTTGATATTATGACAAGCAGACAAGGTCATCATGAAGAAAATCGTTAAAAAACTGGTTAGAATGTTCTTGAATAAGTCAACATATTAATGCATCCCGAAAAAAATGTCATTTTAAATATTAAAAAGAGTGATAATGTTCACCCACCATATCCTTACAACGTTTAAATCGTGGCGGGAAAAGAACGCGGATTGTTGGATCAGTGTGTATGACTTTATTGTGAAGGGGCCTCATTTCTTTTCTGGCCCACGTGGAGCCGCTTCAAGTCGGCATGATATAAACTACCTAAACCAAAGTAAAGCCGCTATTTTTAAAAAAAAAACCTCAGTAAGTCTGTAATGTACTTTAATGATAAGAGATGGAAAATATAATTCATTTTATTACAAAACAATATAATAAGATCTACTAATATAGGCCTATTTTTCAAAACTAACGATCGTGAAATTCTTCAAAACAATGCAGCACGATCGTCTCGTCGCATGTCCGGCTAACTGTGGGTGGTCCATTGGGCGGTCCTGATATACCGCGATAATTATTGCCTTCTGAGCAATATCTGACGCTCCCGAACACGACCACAAGGGGCCGGCCACTACTTTCACAGACTCTCCGAGTGTGTGTATGTCTCTCTAACGCAACAACATTTACTCATATTTAAAAATCTTAATGTATTTAAAAAACAAAATAGATTGTTTTAACATATTACAAAAACACACCACACCATCACTGTAGTCTTAATTATTTTAATCGGGCGCGTCATCAGATATATTTTGGCGATGTGACGGCTCAAAAATTTAAAAAACTCAAAGGAACTTACCACACATGCCGCCGGGCGGCATGCGGTTGTATCTTTTCTGATGAGGTAGTTCATCTTTCGCATCAGATTGTAAATATGACACTCCTTTCTTATATGAGCTGACGTCCATAACAATTGTGACAGCCATTTTATAGTTCTTCATTGTTATCCTATTCATAATAATTGTGACTTAAAGTGTGTGAAATATGTTCAATAATGATACTAACATCGCTTCTTTGCTATCTTTGAGATAGTTTTGGTTTATTTTCGATTGAATCTCTCCTCTCTCTCCCTCTGTCTATAGCTTCTTCAGAATAATTTGATCACATTTATTATATATCTGGACTGTCATCTCATCTTCTCTATGACCATCTCTCCTCTCTCCCCTCTCTATATCCCCTATCCCTCAACTGTCCCCCCTCCAAAGTTCTCTCATGGTTTCGTCATTCCTCACCCAAACATCCTTACAAATTACTTTCAATTTCACCCCAGCTGTCGCTTCGTTCGAGTTCTCCCTGCCTTTTATTCCTTCTCTGCTTTTTTTGCCCTTTGTTTAGTTTACTATTCCCTTTTTCTTTATTTTTCGTTTCCATCATCTGACTTTCCTCATCCTCTCCATCTACCTCGTTCTCCTTCCTTCCCCCTTATATCTAGTATTATATATATATCTTATTATATATATTATTTATATTATATAATACTATATAGATATCTATATTATCTATATATCATTTATTATCTATATAATATAAGTTATATCTCTGATATATATATCTTTCTCTATCTCTTCTTTCCTTTATCTAGTCTCTCTCTCTATTATATATCTCTACCTCTTTTTATATATCTTATTATATTACAATCCTGTCAACAGTATGAGTTTACAGGTGCCTATCTTTGGAATTAAGAGTTCTCAATCCCATTACAGAGAGCGTAAAATAAACATACAAAGTATAGACCTCTGAATGGCAACCCTTACTCCCTCTGAGTTTCACGGTATACCCCTCACTTACGATCACTGGGTCCGATCTTCAGACGGATCCGTCTGAAGATCGACCCATTGATCCGTAAGTGAGGTATACCGTGAAACTCATAGTAACGGTTGCCTTTCCCATAGGTCTATCCTTGGTAATTATTAATATCTTATATATTAATATATATTATCTATATACTATCTATATATCTTATACATATGTATAATCACATATATATTCCTAATATTATTATATAATATATATAATATATAATAATATATCTCCTCTTTCTCTCTATCTCTCTTATCTCTCTTCTCTCTCTCCTCTCCTCTTTCTTCTCTTTCTCTCTCTCTCTTACCTATCTTTCTCTCAATCCTCTTTTCCCTGCTCCTTCCTCAGTTCCACACCATGCTGGGTGGAGAGCCGGCGCTCGTGTGGAAATGGTACATACAGCGTGGAGCCTGTTTGCATGCAGTGGCACTCGTGCCTACCAATAGCACCAAAACAACCCGCATTATTGCGTAGGTTTATATTTCCGTTACACCTGATTAAATTGATCTTCCAGAACTACTTCATTAGTATTATGTAATGAGGGTTTAACCAACATCAAGGAAAAACTACTTGTTTCAACAAAGTTACGCCCCATAGGGCGCTTGCACGGCAGGTCAAAAGGTTATCTTGGCCAGACCTGCCTCCAGATTAACCCAAGCATGCAGAGATTAGAGAATACAAAGGAATCACCTGCAAAAAACTGAACTGAATGTTCAGGTGAACCAGGTGCAATGTATTGTATTCCTCTCATGTTTGGTTGATCTGGAGGACACACAAAAGTCCATTCAACATAAGTTAGCTCTGTGCAAGCCGCCCTATACAAGTCAGCTGTTCCCATATTTTGGGGCCTTTGTTTGTGAATTTGCTGTTTTCGAATGTTCATTACTAATGTAATGATAAGACATACACATCGGGTAACGGTCTATTATATATGACACTGGCAACGAGGTCATTTTCGTACTCGTAATCAAGTCCTGCGGGCGGGGCGAACCCTTATTGCTGGTGTGGTGTTGTCTTTCAACATTTGGACCTTCACGTGGGCTAAAAGGAGCTAAAAACGATAAGACCCTAGTGCCAATGACCACATTTTCCGACATCTTGGCCTCTGATCGATTCGTCGATCCAACCTCGTCAACTTCATGATACATAAAAACGATCGTTGTATCTTAAGACTTAAATACGCCGATTGGCACCATCAACAACCATCGGGGATCAACCACTTCAAAGTCCTTCGCATGGGAGAAATAAAGTATTTGTGAAGTTAGCTTACAAAAGTCACACTCACGGAAGACAATTGGGGGGGACAATGGTCATGATACATATTTGCAGCAAAACCGGAAGTGTCGGTCTCAATGGGAGCATACACCCACCCCCAACGGCTTAATTTGTCGAGGTGGCTAGTATTTACATGATTTAGGACACGACTGCGAAACCGTGAATATATGTACTTGCCGGCTTGAGTGACTTATTGAGAGATTCTGGTCAAACATCAAACAGAGAAACACCATGGCATGCACTGAGGCAGTCCTGTGTCTCTTCATGTACGGTTTTAAAAATAGTATGCCTATATTGACAATCAGAGGTCGAGCTTACAATTAATTGATTCACTTGACACGAATACGAAATTACGAATGGTGATGGTCCAACTCGTATTCACAGAATGTTTGTGTATGTGTGTATGTGAAACATGTGAAGGCTATGTAAAGAACTAAAATGGATACGTTAAATGAATTAGAGTCGGCAATATAGACTTCACACAAATCTGTAAATGGCCATGCAGGTATTGCTTAATTTACTTTTCATAACCTATAACTTTTCATGTATTTTGTCTATGGTTCTGAGAAAAAGTTATTTTGTAGAGGACCAGCCTGTTGTAGATCCGCGGGGGAGGGGATTTCGGTCAGGCATCCTCACGTTCCAAAAAAAGAGGGACTAGCTGCAAATGCGGGATTACCATGGGGGTATCAAATTCACAATAATCAAGTTCTATAGACCCGCTAAGGGTATCAAATTCAGTTATGATTGTGACTGGTTCAAAATAGGAACAATAATTTATAAAGCATATCAGCAAAATAATAATGAGTGTAATATGTCTTGCAGTTGCACACGTATCAATTTTCTTATATTTTAATTGAGAACAGGTCCCGCAAGGGTATAATTTCACTGCAAATTGGTCCCGTTAGGTTAGGGATATATTTTTACTGAAAACTAGTATAATTTGACGAAAACCTGGACTTGTTAGGGATATAATATTTTCACTGAAAACTATAATTTTTTACCTAAAAACTGGTCCCGTTAGGGTTAGGCCTATATTTTTACTGAAAATTGGTCACGTTTAGTGTGTCACTTTCAGAACCCCTGGAACGATCACCAACCCCCCTCCCCCAGGTGCCAAACTCTTGGAACAAAGATTTGAAGCTATTTCGAGTTTCTCTGATAGATGCTGAACGTTTTGGCTTGGACTTTAATCCGGGACCCCCGGGGGGGGGGGTTCTCAAAGGTTTGTTGGGTACCCATGCTCGTTCCAGGGGTTCTGAAAGTGACCCCTAACGGGACCAATTTTCAGTGAAAATATACCCCTAACAGCTCCTAACGGGACCAGTATTCAGTGAAAATATACCCGTTTTCGGTGAAAATATACCCCTAACGGGACCAATTTGCGGTAACTGAATTATACCCCTAGCGGGACCTGCTTTCAATACGTGAATAAAAAATATACCTTTTAAAGAACCAATATATGAGAAAAATAACACTTGTACTACTGTAAGAAAATTTACACACTGCAGGGTTATTTTACTGACAGGTTAAAGTTAATTTTCCCCATGTTTTTCATAGAGCCAGTCACAATCTTACCTGAATTTGATACCCCTGGCGGGACTAGAACTTGATTATTGTGAATTTGATACCCCTAGCGGTAGTCCCGCATTTGCAGCTAGTCCCTCTTTTTTTGGAACGAGCATTTTTTTTTTTTTTTTTTTTTCCCCCGGGTCCGGGACTCTAATCCGCTTCAATCTGTCAATGTGCAAGCTCTTCGGGAAGCGTAGGCCTATGGAGACCACTGCTACGATGTTACAATAATAAAAATGTTAACACCAAAGTGTGGTGTTTGGTGCCAGAGGGGCTGAAATTGATACCCTTCCCGGCCACCAATTTGGCCTAAATGTACTATAGCCAAAATTAACATAAATTGGGCTAATTTTCGCGCGCATTTATTCCCGTTTAACGTATAGCTGGAGCAGGTCATCCAAGACGACTCCACTTGCCCAGGGCCTGGCCCTGCCCCTGGGGCCCTGCTGCCCCTGGTTCAATTGCCCCGGGGCCGGGCAATTGCCTGGGTATGATGGGATCCCAAACCCATATGCTATATGTTTTTACCCAAGCCGCAAACTTTAACTTGGCAAAACGGACCTTCAACATGACAAAGCGGACCTTCAACAAAGTTTTTTTTTTTTTTTTTTTTTTTTTTTTTTTTTTTTTTTTTTTTTCCCCCCCCCCCCCCCCCCCCCCCCCCCCCCGGCTACGGCCCTGCTCATAGTCCACCTACAACGGTGAAGAATATGGCACTCGATTCAGGTGAGTTGACTCTTCATGCAACCAGGCTGCAACATTAGTTTCACGCGCGCTTTTCGGGGGGGGGGGCAATCACATATGAAATGGATATGGGTGTAACCGTGTAAGGCTGGCGCTTTGAAACCCATGCAGGGACATTCGGGTGACAGAGAACTAAAATAAAAAAAATAGGGGTCTTTGGGTGAAAGACAGCCAAAATGCCCAAAATAAGGGTTTTTCAGGTGACGAATATGCAAAATTTTCTCCCAAATGGGTCTTTTTTAGAACATTTTTCAAAAATTTCACCCAAAATAGGGGTCTTTGAGTGAATATTTTAAAAATTTTGCCCAAAATAGTGGTCTTTGGGTGACAGTTTGTTTAAATTAAAAACAAATATGGGGTCTTTGGGTGACATTTTCAAAATATATGGAGTCTTTGGGTGACAGCGATGCTGAAAATGGGGGTCTAACAGCCTTACATGCGCACGTCACCTCCAAGATGGGAGTGCCCCCCCCCCCCCCCCCCCCCCCCCCCCCCCCTTTTTTTTTTTTTTTTTTTTCACCGGACACGCTTTATTCTGTTGTCGTCTATGGAGTCCGGACTATGGCGCCCTGCCGGACCATATTTACACCAGCCATAAATATTTTTTTTCCATCAGCAAATATTTTAAACATGACTTACTGCTATAAACAATAAAATCATCTCTGCTCGGGAAGCTCAGCCCATGGGGGAATTTGCAACAATGGTAAACTTGAAACTATCAGTTTTTGGCATAATATGATCATTAAAAAGCAAATTGCTGGAATGACGGGAATTTACAGACCAGTTACAGAAATTGAAAGAACTAGAATTTAAAAAACAAGTTGTAGCAAAACAGATAGGTAATTCCGTCTGTTGCAAGGCTAAGTTCATGAGATTGAGTTGTTTCAGATGCCCTTAATACGATTGATCACCCCTTCTCTGACCAAGAATAAATCTGGAATAAATCTCCTTTGGATGGTTTCCAAATTTTTTATATGATTTTTATCGATGTACATACCAAACTGGTGAGCAAAAATCAATAATAGGCTATTTAAATAAGTGAATAAAGCTTGAAAAGAATATCTTGTTTTGGTTGCCGACAACTGTTCTGAGGAAGCATATAACAACAATTGATTGCACTTTTTAGTAACACTGGACACTTTTCATTCCATGACAAATCAGATATCTGAACACCAAGGAGACGTAAATTGGGAACTCTAAGTTTAGTGTTAGAAACAAAATATTCAGGGATAGGCTTGTTTTTACGGCGACAAATACACATAACTTGGCACTTTTGTGGATTAAGTTGGAGTGCATTGTTTTCTGACCACCAGTGAAGCTTTGCAAGGTCATTTTGGAGAATTTGAACGTCACTCAGAATCTTCATTAATGGTGCGAAAAAGGAAAGTGCCATCTGCATACTGGAAAATTTTAGATCTCAATTGAAGATGCAGATCATTGACATAAATATTGAAAAGCAGGGCCCCAAGACCGAGCCCTGAGGCACACCTGAGAGAACAGCAACAAAATCAGACATTTGGCCACGATATATGTACACCCATTCGAAGTTCTACATGTAACAAATTATTTTTGGCCTTAGAGTTAGGGTACTTGTCATTTTAAGGCCATAAATAAAAAAGAACTTGTTTCCTGTAGGTCGCTAAAGGGGTACAGATGACACTTTTTCTTTTTCCCTATTTCACATTTTGATTGCAGTAGGCTATTTTAGATATTTTCCCTCCAACAATTTGTTTTCAAAAATTGCAAGAAATCTATGTACTTGTATAACAAAACCACCTTCACATCAATTAACATAATTAAGATTTTTATTTTTAAGACCGTTGCCCAAACCTGGTGTTTGTAGTGAGGTGAACCACTTACAAAATTCAAAATGGTTCTATCAATTTTTCATGAGAAACTACTGACATAAATACAAAATTAATATTGCAAGGGTAGGCTGCACTTTGTGTGAGAAGAGGACCTCACCCAGCCCTGGGCCGGGCCACTTGCTTGTCGCCATGACTGCAATATCGTCAATATTTGCCTTTACTGGTCATGCATGGTCCCACCTCTGAATAGGGCTGGACTTACCTGGTCAGCCCCCTATAGGGATTATGTATGTATGTTAGTTCGAGGTTACTCCAACTGGGCACTCCATATTGGGAAGTCCGCCCCGGCCCCGGGCTATGACTTGTCAAGCTATATGTATGTATGCCTCTGCAATTTGCTGCTCTTTTTGTCTGAAGGTGCTTGAAGGTATAAGAGGGGGGGTCAAAAAAATTAAGACCCTAAAAGGGGGATCAAATTTTGTTGATGTCCGAAGTTCCAACTCCCCCTCCCCCCCTAGTTCGAGGTTACTCCAACTGGGCACTCCATATTGGGAAGTCGTTTCCGGCTCCGCCCCGGCCCCGGGCTATGACTTGTCAAGCTACCTCCCCCCACTCTCTTTGAACCATGTTCGAACTAGTCTTTGTCAAAGACGCCTCGCATTTTTATCCACCAACCGCGTGCGCCGAAGGCGTGAGGCCGAGCGAAGCGAGGCGGTCTGGAGAGGGGCGGACTCCCACAAATTGAATAAATAATCAAAGCCATGTTCGAACAAAGCCGAACAAAGTTATATCAGGTGTTGGCGCAGTCTAAGCATCATGGCTTCATAAGTTCATATATCGTTTCCATAAAATATATACTGCCAATTCCGCTACACTGGTATCCGTGTGAAATTGGCTTGTTGTTTCTGGTTATCGACTAACGAAGCCCTTCAATGAAAGGTACCG
>JAMKCH010068564.1:0-22532 GCA_023653785.1 Ophioderma brevispina
TTCGAGTCCCTTTTTACAGTTATTTGCACGTTTTGAGTCCCAGCTAACAGTCAAAACGCCGTTATTTTAAGATCATTTTTAACAGTGCACCTATTTATTTTTTTTGTAATAGTAAATAGTAGCATGTATTAGGGTTTCTACTGTATAATTGTTGATGTAATTTAAAATCTATCAGTTTGGGCATAATGCCCAAGTGTATTGGAGCCATTTAAAAATATGTACATGTATGAGACAATCTATTTGGTCTGTAAAGGGGATCTCATGTTTGCATGTTCTGATGTGATTGTCGATTATCTGTATTTGAAGTTGAAGTTTTTGCTTGGTACATGGATGAGTGATGACCTTTGTCATCAGTCTATGATATGTATAGTTATAAATTTATCAGTATATCTTTTGAACTTGTTTTTATTGATGCATGTTTTAAGTATGATATCAACACAAAAATCATTCTAACTGGTTCTTGCTGATTTTAGACTATCTGAAACTGAAAAGTAAAATTTTATACCCTATGTGAGACTGACAGAGACAGGTTAAATTTAAGTCCCGAGACCTGCCCAGGTCTCCCGTTTTTTTTTATCTATCTAACGGCCGCAGCCGAGATGCTGTTCACCATGTAGCGCCAAATGTCCCTGTTTGTCATTAAGTTGGGGATGTCAGATGGATCCTGCTGGATGTCTCGAGCAATCACATCAATGTAGTTAAAGGGGCGACGACCCCTGTTTTGGCATGGTAACTTCTTCTGTTTTTTTTTTAACTCTGGTGGTTACCCGACCAGGATACCCAGTTCCCCCCGAACCATACAAAGTATGAACGTAATCTCTCACTGCACTAAAAACAAACAAACAAACAAGCGGGGGGAACGAGTGTGTACCCACGCTCAGAACCCTTTCCCCCACCAGCCCTCAAAAGAACTGACCGTTTGTACAGTGTCTATGGAGAAGGACCCAAATTCACCCACTCAAAAAATGCCTCGGCATCCCTTCTGCCCCACCCCCAATTTGCAAAGGTCTGATTATGCCACTGGGGTGAACTTGTAAAGGCATATGACCTGATTTAAAATTTAGTTGGCATGTGACTAACTTCTAGGGGATGTGTTCACCTACCTCCATCTCCACTGCCAATGTTGAATGACATGGGAAGTAACATTAACATAACCAACATCAGAACCTATTAAAGAAAAAGAAGTTATAACCATATGATGATACAGGAGATCACCCCCGAGCACTGAATGACGTAGTGGCATCGTGTAGTAAGCCACATGATGACCAAAATTGGTTGGAATTCTAGTGCCTATTACAGACCAGGGATATCAGAGAAGTTATGGTAAATTTTTGACCTATTGAAACTTCCCCACCCATATGACAGAACAAAGGGGAGCACCCTGGGCTTTGCCAGAATTAAGGGATTCACCTCGTGATGGCCTACACGACGAAAAATTTTGGTTAGAATAACTATATCAAAAGACACTACACAGTAAAAACTAACGTTTATACTTAACAGAGAAGTTATGGTAAAATGTTGACTTTTTGACATATCCCCCAGTTGCAACACACCCAGAACACCCTAGGCATTGAATGATATGGGTAGTAGTCTTATAAGCCACATGATGACCATAAGTTTTGTAAATGCTATCACAGAAAAGAGGTTTGACTTTTCCCTCTAGAAAGAAATTATGGCACCATTTTTGACCTTCTTTGACATCTCTCCACCCAAAAGACGGCCATAGGAAAGAACCCTCTGGGATTTAAAGCATCTTAGCACATTTTTTTGAAGAGCGCCCCAATTTCAAAAAAATGAGATTGTAATGGGTGCATTGGGTCAACTGGCTAGTCAACCTATCCTGTGGTTAAGTTATAGAAAATGTCTGTTGTCCACAAACAAAGGAATTTTGTAATTAGAATAATTATTATCGGGGATCCCGTAACTAATCACAGCTGCATGGAAATGGCCTTCCATGTGAAATAGCGGGGGAAATAGCGCCATGTTCAGGTCTACGCTCACCATTAGATGTTTATTGGTTCCGGCAGCTCAACGTAGAGGTGATCTTCTCTGCGAGGTGGCACTATTCATTCCATGGACGGAATTAAAACGTAAGACAGTTACAGATCTGCCGTCAAGTCCATCTGGGATCCCAATTCTTTTACAAAATCCGTTCTTTTATGATAAAAATAAGCATTTCTTACATTCTCGTTCGCAGGTTATTATAGTTCCTAGACAATTTACCAACGTAACTTGTGCCAAAATATCAACTTTTGAAAATGGGGGGGGGGGGCACTATTTGAAAAATGTTGCCATTATTGCTTCATGACATGGGTAGGAAGTATTCTTATATAACCTAACATATGACCAAGTTTGGGTGACAAGAAATTGAAAAATGTTGAATTTTGGGACGAAACTACACACACCCCAATTATCATTTCATAGGTGGATCAATCGAAAAAAACCAAACAATTAAAAAGGGAGCGTGGACTGGCAATGTAAGTAACACTTTCACAAAGATTGTGAGGCTCGGGATAGAGGGTCTATGTAACCTGGAGTCTTGCAGGACTCCAAAAGTTAAGAATTCAATTATGTATATGTTAATAATTAGAACTTATTTAATGATAGTGAGACTACAAAAAAACAAGAATTTGGCAGTTCTAAGCTTTGCCCTCACTATATTTAAAAGAATATAAGCTGTGGCCATCTGCATAACGACATTGCCATTTTAGTGGACAACAAATACATACACACGCACAATGAATGCAAAGTGGTCCTGCCAGGTATAATGATGCCCTACAAAAATACTAATACAGTAGAATAATGATAGTTACAGTTAGCGGCGCCAGACTTATCTTTGGGGGGGGGGCAAATCGGGGGAAAGTGATGTTTTTTGGGGGGCAAAGAAATGATTTTTTCTTTCAAAAGTGAAATTTGAGGTAAAATAGCCAAATTATTGTTCAGCCTTTGTAACAATTTTGGCCCTAATCACAAAAATTTTACAAAAAATTTTGTGATTTGGGCCCCAAATAGCTGATTTTGCCCAACATATGACAGAACAAAGGGGAGCACCCTGGGCTTGCCAGAATAAGGGATTCACCTCGTGATGGCCTACACGACGAACAATTTTGGTTGAGAGAATAACATATTCAAAAGAAATACCACAGTATAAACTAACGTTTATACTTAACAGACGAAGTTATGGTTAAAAATGTGGACCTTTTAACATATCCCCCAGTTGCAACACACCCAGAACACCCTAGGCATTGAATGATATGGGTAGTAGTCTTATAAGCCACATGATGACCATAAGTTTTGTAAATGCTATAACAGAAAAGAGGTTTGACTTCTCCCTCTAGAAAAGAACTTATGGCAAATTTTTGACCTTACCTTTGACAGTCGATCCACCCAAAAGACGGCCATAGGAAAGCACCTTCGGGGGAATTTAAAGCAATTAGCACATTTTTTGAAGGAGGCCCCCAATTTTCAAAAAAATTGAGATTTTACATGGGGCATTGGTAACTGGTTAGTTAAACTATACCTGTGGTTAAGTGGCAAACAGTCTGTGGTGTCACAAAAACAAAGGAATTTGTATTAGAAATTAATTATTACGGGGATCCCGATAATAATTTCAACGGGTCTGCTGGAAATGGCCTTCCAATGGAAATAGCCGGGAAATAGCGCCATGTTCATGTCTACGCTCATCCATTAGATCGGTTTATGGTTCAGGCAAGTTCAAGTTAGAGGGTTATCTCTCTCGACGGTTGGCACATTTCATCAGGGACGGGACATAAACGTAGCATTTCAAGCTCGCCGTTAGTCCAATCTGGGATCAAATTCTTGACAAAAATCGTTTTTTATTGTAAATACGCATTCTAGGCATTTATCGTTCGCAGGTATAGGTTTCTAGACAAGTACCAAAGAAACTGTTGCCAAATATAACTTTTGAAAAATGGGGGGGGGGGGGCACTCTTTGAAAAATGTGCCATTATTGCGTTAATGACATGGGTAGGAGTGTCTTACAATAACCTACATGATGACCAAGTTTGGGTGACATAGAAATTATGACAAATTGTTGACTTTTTGTGGACGAAACATCCACACACCAATTATCATTTCATAGGTTGGATTTCAATCGAAAAAACCAAACAATTAAGTAAAACTTTCACAAAGATTGTGAGGCTCGGGATATGAGGTCTATTGTAACATGGAGTCTTGCAGACTCCAGAAAGTCTAAGAATTAAATTATGTAATATTTTATAATTAGA
This sequence comes from Ophioderma brevispina, assembly GCA_023653785.1. Lineage (NCBI taxonomy): Eukaryota > Metazoa > Echinodermata > Ophiuroidea > Amphilepidida > Ophiodermatidae > Ophioderma > Ophioderma brevispina. The sequence continues at coordinate 4,248 of JAMKCH010068564.1, forward strand.
ACTTATTTAATTGATAATGTGAGACTACAAAAAAACAAGAATTTTGCAGTTCTCAGCTTTTGCCCTCACTATATTTAAAGAATATAAGCTGTGGGCCACTGCATAAAGACTTGCCATTTTAGTGACACACACATACATACACACGCACAATGGAATGCAAAGTGGTCCTGCCAGGTATACTGACTGCCTACAAAAATACTACTAACAGTATAATAATGATAGTTACAGTAGCGGCGCCAGACTTCTCTTTGGGGGGGGGGGAAAATTGGGGGAAAGTGATTCTTTTTGGGGGGCAAAGTGATTTTTTTTCAAAAGTGAAATTTTTGAGGTAAAATAGCCAAAATTCAGCAATTTGTAACCAATTTTGGCCCCAAATCACAAAATTTTTACAAAAATTTTGTGATTTTGGGCCCCCAAATAGCTGATTTTTGCCAAAATCTATCATTTTGGGGCAAGAAAAAAATTAGAGGGGCTAGCCCCCTCCCCTGTTGCCACTGGCACTACCACTAGGTAGTTAAAGAATAACAGCACCAAAAACAAAATCAAATCATAATTATACCACAAGATAAGTGCAAATGCAGGTTTCTTAGTAAGTTATATAAATTTATTAAAAGGCACATACAACAGGCATCGCATTTAAAAGTACATAATTGTGATTTAAATAAACAGTTTGCTTATAACATTTAAATGTGCACTGTGTTCCTATTTTTGGGAGGTCAAAAAATCAATATAAAGGCATAGTAGGTCTAACTGAAAGTTTACCAATTCATTCCTGTCTAGCACACAAAATTGATAGGTGGTTTTTAATTGTATTTCTGTTTAAGAGTCCTTCCTTTTTATCTTTGATGTAGTCCAACTATCCCCTGAAATATTGTTTAGTAGGTTTTAACAGGTCAAATGGATCATTACTGCTTTGAAACTATTTTGAGTAAAAAAAAAATATATGGTGTGGCACTACTAGTGGGAAAATGGCAATTTGGACATGTGAAAGCATTTGGTAGTTAAAGCAATAATGGCACATTTTTGGAAGGGTGCACCCAATTTTTCATTTTTTTTTAGATTTTTGCACAGTTGTGTTGGCAATTGTCTAGTAAACTATACCTGTGAATGGTAAAGCTCAAAATTTCATATTTGTCATAACAGAAAGGATTTGGTAATTGGAATTGGTTATCTCCAATTGCTATTTAATGACACCACTGGAAACATCAACTTTCTGTCTGTCCATTATAAAATAGTGCTACCTTACGAAAATGACCTCTACTTGACTTGCATGAACCAACAAAACAACTATTGGATGAGTATAGATTAGACCCGCATTCAGCACTTTTCCCCAGCTATTTCACATTAAAGGATGTTTCCAGCAGCCATTGAATTATTATTGGGCATCTCTGTGTCATCTTTTGTGACACAGAGAATTTCAAGTTTTACCATTCTTAGGTGTAGTTTACAAGCCAATAACCAATACAACTGCAAAAATTTCATTTTTTTTTTAAATTGGGGGCACTCTTAAACATGCACTATTGCTTTAAGTTTTTTTAAAGAATGTGTGAAGGGCTGAGTGATGCTATAGACAATTTGTTGGTGTCAATCTTAATACAGTTCTAAGTTTTTTTTTTGCAGGCTGAAAGTAAATATAAAAGAAAGTGATTTTATGAAATAAGCTAGATATAAATATATATCAAATATTTAAATGGTTATTTAAAGAAGAAATATACAATTTTACCAATGACAAGAACATTTTGCAGTCTTTTCTGATATGCATGCAATAATTTGATGTGCAAACAACAAAATTTCACATAATCAGGGGTCCATGAAACAGATAAAAAAGTGAAAGCCCTGATTTGTCCAATGATGTAAAATTTTTCCTTTAAAAAAATATCACCATCTGAAAAAGCTCTAGAGCAGAGAATTGCTTCTTTGGAACAAATTCAGCCTATGTTCTTTATTGAAATATAATGTCACATAAAAGTGAAAACAAAAGGTTGATTTTCAAGACATTTCCTGTAGCCAAATGCCAAGGTAACAAATCTATGAGTAACTAATCTATATAAAACACTGCGAATGACACTATGTATGGAATGCCTCGAATGCTCTTGTGTGACCTTTAAGTTGACTCCACTTCAGGAACCATAGGAACAGAGCAAACTTATTGGGTAGCCAACCAATGTGGGGGGGGCCAAAAACTATACCCGGTATACTGGTCCCTCAATTGTGAGCTCATTAAAGGGACAAGCCGCGGCTTTGCCTAATCCGAAACATCGAAAAAAAATCATCAAAATTCATATTTTTGTATTTTTGTTACTGGCATGGATTGCGAACATACCTGCAAATGGTTGGCTTGAAATCCTTGTATTAAAGACAAGGGCAGTACTTTGAACCTGATTCTGTATTTTCTATACGTGCGTATCAAAATTCCGACTTGAGATCAAAAAAGCCTTTCCCGGTGAATACCCAGATTTTAAGCGTGATATGTGTCAACCATGGTTCAATAGAGTTTGACTTCCAAACACCAACATCCTTGATCTTTGTTTAGTCTGTAATTGGTGTAAACACAATACGCTGATTGGTGGTAGATTTTTGAGGTGCCATCGCTGTATGTCTAGTTGCGGGCGAAGGGTAAAGACAAATTTTCCTACAATTTCCTCACTTTTTTTCACTATTTGGTGGTTTGTTTCACATTAAAGCAGTTTATAATGGAATAGCACACACTTATCCGGATTTATAAGCTAAAACAATGCATTTCCAATTTTTTTTCGATTCTCTCGCTTATCGCTGCTAAGCCCATAATAGGAAAACATGAGAAAAATCATAAAAAGTGGGGCATGCCATGGCAGCCCGCTGCCCACAGCCCATGCTGCTTAAAAACCCTTGTTATTATTCCACGCATAGCCAATTTAATGAATGGTGTAAATTCCACCCAGGTGCCCCGGCCTTCTTTGTTTTTTAACATCAGAACAAATACTCTGATTCATCTCACTTTGGAATTGAGCAATTTAAGGTGACTATCTTTAATTTTAGTCGACTATTTTTAATTAATACACAAAAAATATTTTGAACTCGCTGATCTGCCTTTAACATGCACTAACTTCAAAGAAGAAAAACAGCACTAGTGAAAATTTTGATTTGAAACTGTATTGAAGCACAATCCAGTACAACCCAATTCTTTACAATTCACAAAATATTAACCCATATAACAGTTGTCAATACAAATAATAGCCCGGCCAAAATTATACAATTTTTTCTGACACCTTTTACTGAACTATAAACATCTTGTGCTATTATTTCAAATAGGTGTTTAACAACATTTAGTTAAAAGAATGTTTTTCTCCTGAAGTAGTGAGGTAGATAGGGATAAATATTTTGAAACTACGTAAAAGCATCAAATTTCTATAGCGACCAAAGAAATATGTTCGGCATTACATCTCTATATTACTTTTGGAAAAATAATTTTTTTTCATAATTTAATGCAATTGTTACTTCTCCAATCCACCTCATTAGAAACCAAAGATAAAATGATTGTTAGATAAAAGATTGTTATAAAACTCCTTCGTTTTGGAATAGGACCTTTAGCTCTAGCATACACGCTATGCAACTTGATTACAAAATTTTATATTTTGTTTGCAGTCACTGATAGCACCTTTGAATCATGTTTGATTTTTTTGGGGTTTTGTTTCTCTGGCGCGGGAAGGAGCAGAATTCAATTACGTCAACACATGTGGTTATGGCTGCCCAAAATTCACTAGATACAGGACAACAGTCGAAAGGAAAAATCACTAAACTTTGGGTCATGCTTTCCATTCTCATTAGAACAGAAGGAAAATGTCTAGGAAAAAAATTAGGCTTATTTTGAGGCAAAATTCCTACCGTGGAGGGGGGTCTACCCTTCCTGTTAAACTACTAGCTAGAAATGGGTTACAATTTTGTAACTTGGGCCTTAAAACCCACTTCAAAAAAATAACATTATATTCCCCCCACTAACCCACTAAAAAAACCCTACCCAACCACCCCACCCACACACAATTAAGCCTTTTACGTGCACTCTTTCGTATTAAAAAGTAATAGAAACTTAATACCTCACTTTTGAATGTTAAGTTTTTTTGAAAATATGTGATATGAAAAAAATATGAGCTGTGATCAGTGCACACACAAGATTACAATACTTAGTGCTTCCCTGTAATGTAGTAATTATGTAACGGTGAGGATTTTTGTGATTCAGTCAGAACTTGCCACAATGTGGCACGCCAAAGTATCACATTTTCATCATCCATGATACAATGATTTCATATTGATTTCTCCAGAATTGGGCAAAGTTTTTGAATTAAATTCCTTGAATTAAAACAACGTTATTTCCACAATCCTATCAATAAATATACCATACCTTAGTTTAAAAATAGTACTGATATTATACAAATTTTCAAAGCAATTTGTTTTTCCAGACTTATAATACAATACGAAATAGAATGTATAAAACTATTTTGTGAGAATTTCAATACTTGTTTTTGTTCCATAGTTGCAGCACACATGATAACAACAACATACAGTACATTCTAACACTACCCCTAATTTAAAGCACTAAAACGCACATTTTTTTGAAGAGTGCCCCCAATTTTTCATAAAAATTTGAGATTTCTGCACAGTTTGCATGTGCACTGGCTAGTAAACTATCCCTGTGAACAGTGGCGTACCCAGACTTTGCAAATTGGGGAGTGTGGGGGGCTGAGGGTGCAAGAGGCTTTTTTTTTGAGGGGGCAAATTTGGGGTCCTTCTCCATAACACTGTACAAAAAGTCATTCTTTGGGGGTGGGGGTCTGAACGGGGGGAGCTTTCCCCCCCCCAGCTCCCCCGCCCCCCCATCCGCCCCCCGCCCCCGCTGGTTATATGCCCACTGCCTGTGAATGGAATAAAGCTCAAACATGTCAGGATCTCAAAGACAGGGAATTTTGTTATTAGGATAATTAATATCGTAACTGAAGATACTTTCAATGGCAGCTGTAAGTCCTTCCAATATTATTTTGGTCAGGAAATAGCGCCATGTGCGTTCTATGCTCATCCATTAGTTGTTTCTGGTTGGTTCAGGCAAGTCCAAGTTAAGGTTTCATTTTCATGAGGTGGTCACAGTGGCACTACTCTCACTATGGACGGACATCAGAATTTGGTGTCCATTCTGCCGTTCTTTACAAATCGGGGACTCCCAAATGTCTTATTATGAATCGCTTCTTTTAATGACAATATGCACGTTTAAGCATTAACATTCTTAGGTATAGTTTACAAGACATTACCAACACAACTGGTGCAAAAATCTCAATTTCAGAATCAGGGGTTTCCTCAAAAAGTGCTGTTTAGTGCTTCAGTTTTTAAAGGAAAAAATGCTGTGTCGACTTTTGCTGCAGCAGATATAGGTTACACTAATGATTGATACTCTATACATTAAGGACCTCTTTACTGTACAAAAGGCAAGCTGGCTTTCAATTTAAGGGCTCTCGACCAGGATTTATGGTTGGGGAGAATAGGATATTTATTTTTGTCCACTTTTTGCCTTCCCCCATTTATGTTTGTGTGAAAAAATCACATGGTCCCCCACTTGGTTCTCGCTTTTCTGCAACAAACCATGTTCCTTTTTTCAAAAAGAAGCGCACATTCCGCCTTATACGTTTGAAAATATTGTGTCCCTTAGAATCCCCTCTTCCCCCTACCATAAATATTGACATCCTAAACAATCATAAAACATTAAATACAAATTTTGGCATTTATATTAATGACAGGGTTTTTAGGACTGAGATTGCCCACATTGTTTTAATACTAGGGGGTCATAGGAACTATACTCGGGGACCGACACCTTTGACGATCGTGTACTTCCTGGTTCTCTGCATCTTTTTTTGCTGCGAAAAAAAACGTACGTGCATCTGATTGGCCACCGAAGCAATCTGCTGTTTCTGGATCAACCGACCACGCGCATACGTGCTGACCGCTCGTGTCTTTTTTACATCCAGGAAGTACACGCTCGACAAAGTTTTCTGTCACCAAATTAGGATGGTTGTTATGGCAAATTGTTTATATTTTTTATACTCTGAGTAATAATTGTTGAACTGATTCAAACATCTGCTGCATGTGTGTGAAAGTCGCCTGCTGTTAACAAGGCGCGTAAACTAGCAATTAAAATAGACACTCGATACGCCCGTGTACCAGATCGTACAACACGCGGTAGTACGTAGATTAGTTTCAAACATTGGTACGGTGATCTATAGTATAAATTTGTGTATTTTGTTTTCAATTTTAGTATAAAACAAAATTTGTACAATATTATTTTTTTCATTCAGCATTCAATAATTTCCCTTGTCTGTAACTTTCCTCAAATTTGTGCTTTGGACTCCTACCGCTACACACTTTGTTTGTTTATAATAAAAAAAAACAAAACAAATAACTATCCTGTTTTAATATAGCTAAACTAGCTCTTAATTATGATAAAGAGCATAATTACATTATACCCTTTGCAACTATTGTCCTGTGTGCTTTGAAAAAAGGTGAGTTGTTCCAGTAGTGCATTGTGGTTCTCTACTTGTTGAGAGCCCTGGCACTTGCACATACAACCCCAGCAAGTACCTGTGGGAAACAACTTGCGGTTTTGAATGGTAGACCAATAATGCATGTTGCAAAGCCTATTCAATACTGTGCTAATAAAGTAGGTTAACCACTAAACGGCGTTTTTTTTGTTTATATCTTGGGATGAAATGGATTCGAGGAGCTCAATTTCAGACGACAATGAGAAAAATACCGCCTTTCTCTGATATCAAAATCGCTACTACTTCCGGGTAAATCAGGGGGGGTTCCCCAAAGACCGTCGGAACACCCCCTTTAACACACACAATACAAAGTAAGCACAATGGGTTATATGTACTAATTATACCATCAAAAGTGTGAAATGAAAAGTGGAAAATATTGCACAATACAGATCATTTATACAGGCACTGGTAAAGAACGAACATGATATAGCTCTAGTTAGGCAGGTAGCATCCATTCTGATCCACTCAAGAAATGTTAGAATTTCCTTTCTCCCCCCCCCCCCCTCCCCCCCCCCCCCCGACCCAAAAAAAGATGACTTAAAGTGCAACAAGAAGATTCAAGTCATCCATATTTTCCTGTGATATGTAGTTTGGAGTTTCATTATTTTAGATAGCCTCAATAATTCCCTACCTTTTATTTGGTTCAGAAGTCACTTAAAATGAAAACAAAAGGTGATTTGTTTATGCTTATATTTCAATAGAAAACATAGGCTTAATTTCGTATTTGTCCTATACGAAATTGAATTTCCATTTTTGTACCAAGAAAGAGTTCTCAGATTAATCCTTCAGATGGGGATTTTTTGATATAAAGCTTTACAACCAGTGCCAAATCAGAATTTTCACACTTTTTTCGGGGACACCTGTTATTTGAAAATCTCTCGTTTCAACCTTTAACATTGTTTAATTTGGCCGAGAATCTTATCTTCCATATGTTTGAAATAATCATCTCCTCTCTCGCTAGCATATTACTTATTGTAATATGGCTTTGTAGTTAATAATTTGGTTAAAAACTAAATTTTTTCTTTTTTGTTTGTTTTAACTGTTTTTTGGAGATTATGTGGCTGCATCAATGACATGGCCTAATGAACACGTGGTGTTAGTGGCACCCTCAGACCCTCAGGTGCCCCCCCCAAATTCCACCAAAGCGGCAACAAGGTTCCCACACCTTGTTGCTGATTTTTTTGCATAACTCCAAAATTTAAAGAACTTTGACAGTCCCATTTTGGTGATCAGATGTTCAAAAAGGTACCAAAAAAGGACCACTTTTAGGGATGTTATGTTACTTGTAATAATTATTTACCAAAAAAGGGTTCACTTTTTTGGGTTCCGCACCCCCCCCAAAATAATCCTGCGTACGTCCCCTGTGGCACCGTCCTTCCAATCCACAACAAAATTTCCCACGTACAGGTAATGCCACCTCAGAAACCTCAAATGTCCCGGGACAGTGTTAGTTTATCCATTGGGCTTATTCCATTTGATATTCATGCTCCCCATATGGATGGTAACTGCCCTCTTATGGGTGGATTCAGAATTACCTTGGAATAGCCAGTTGTCATTGGCCATGTGGGTGGGGTCTATGGATATTCCAGATCACTGTGAATTCAATACCTCATATGGATACCTCAATTCCAGTTCAGTTGTTGTCCCTTCCATAGGGTGGAAAAGCTGTACTAGGCCCATTATTTGAAGGGAGAACTGTGGGGCCTTGATTAGGGTCACTGGCTGTTTGGGAAAGCCCCCCCAAATTTTTTAAGGGAGAAATTGATTTTGATTACGATTGGGACCTCTATTCATCATGAGGCTACTCTCTTAATGTAACGAGTGAAATTTCACTCCCAAAGAGGAAACTCTTTTAAAACCACTCCAAATGAAGTGGTCTCAAAAAGAGTGAACATCACTCCAAACAGAGTGGATTTTCCCACCGCCCCATCGTTTTTTGTTTGTCCTACGTTTCACCCCTCAAAAGTGTTGTCCTTCCATTTAACTCCTCAATCGAGTTGGAATCCCTCGTTTTGAGTGATTTTACTCTTTTTGAGTGGAAATTCCACTCTTTAAGTACAACCACTCATTTTGGAGTTCCATCACTCTTTTGGGGAGTGAAATTTTCACTCGTTTACATTTAGAGAAGTACATAACTCACACGTGTCCTTTCAGTAGAACATCAAATGCTACCACCTGACGGCTTGATATCTGCCTTATTTGGTATTCTGAAATTTTTGCCCTTGATGCAATTTTATAATTTACCACAAATGGATCAGATGTGATTAATCCATTAGGATACAACGCAGGGAAACCAAAATCTAATTGTAGTCCTCCTCCTCCTCTTCTTTATCTTTACTTGTAACCCCAACTGCTGCCAGTATTCACTACACTTATTATCTTAGTAAAATCCAATTCCCTTGCACAGTTTCATTCTCCCCCCAAAAAATTTTCACCAGTGAAATTTATAAATACACCTCCTGACCTTTTGGGTATGATATATGATCCAATTTCCAGCACACAAGTTCCGTTCATGTCAAATGTATATACAGTACAACACCATGAACGGTGTCCTTGGTGGATAGCATATTGTAACTCATAGTGAATTAGGTCATGGAAGCTTCTTGGGCTACTATACTTTCCACTGGCTGACATTTGGTCACTGTAAAAAACAAATATAAAACAAGTCATTGTAAGGGTGTGAGAGCGTACCTAGGCGGTTTGGGTGCTAGCCCGGTTGGGGCGGCAAATTTATTACCAAAAAAAAATCCTGGGTTCGAACCCGTGGGGTCACTTGGGGATGCATTCAGGTGCTCAATTCTTTCTGGAATTAATCTGTATACGAGCTAGTGATTAAATACAGAATACCGCTCTCCTCCGTGGTTCTTGGAATTGGACAAATGAATCAATGAAAAGCATCCGTCCTTCGGAGGGGACGTTTAAGGCTGGTCGGTTCCCCGCCGTTTTACAGAGAGTCAATAACTGTACAGTACATCGCAAGTTTCGAGAAGAGTATAGGGTGGTAACCCCCCCCCGCCTGCCTGTATCCCATCCGCCACCAGTCCCGGCAACAAGAGGGCCCATGTTAGGAGGCATTGGTATCATGAATACATGCTGCCCGGAGCAGCTACGTCAGTTGAATAAATCCTGACACACCACAAACATGCTAAGAAGAATAAGGGTTAACGCAAGGCAGTTCCTTGAACAACCAGTGGGGAGGTGTGAAAACCATAAACCGTCTAGCGCGATATTATGCCTATTCTTAAGCCTGTCTATTCAAAATCCTTCTCCGTTACAGACTTCAATTTTTCATTGATCGCCTTTTGCGATCCACCTTTCCTTCACTCTCAGCACATGTTGACCTCTAATGACCTTTGACCTTGGTATGTGACCTTTTAAAACCCTACCACGATATGCAAGTGTCTGTGGTGCACCTATGAAATGAGTTTGGTGCCCAATTGTGACTGTTTTCAAAACAATTTGAAAAAGGTTTACCCATAACTTCAACTTTACAAACCCACACACATGCACACACCACGCACACACACATGCACACACAATGCCATGCACACGCACGCACGCATGCAACACAACACAATACAACACACACAATTCATGGACATAAAGAACCGGGATACAGAATTAGTATGTACAACTGCAGTGACACAAAATTGGTATGGCCTCTGGAAGAATGATGTTCTTTCTTTAAAATGTCAAATAAACATTTTAAACAACCATCAGTAAAAATTGCTTTTATAAAACTCATTCATCTCGAGTAAAAAAAAAATAAAACACATTTAAGTGAAATCAGTTCATTCTTGGCAAAGTAATTTTTGAAACTTTTGACGCATTCAATTTTTATTTTGCCAATTCAGGAACAATAAATTGAAGACAAAACCAGCCAGATTTATTTTGTGGTCTTAGTAAGGGAAAATAGAATAAATCACCACTGGGACATGTGAATGTTCCTTTTACATTTAAATTACAACCGTTTTCTCTTAGAAGCAAGGAGGAAAAGCCAAAGAGTCTCCTAAAAGCTTTCATCCCTAAGAGTTGTTTACTTAATTTGCATAATTGCATGGTCACAAAACCAACACAAAAGAGTACTGAAATTGTAGTTTTGAAACCACTGTAACTTTTTATTTTGTAAGACAAATACTTGTATCCGTTTGTGAAACTATGCAGAATATGTTGAAGTTCTGGGTCACATTGGATCTTGGTTGTCTCTATAAACATAATTTGATGGTAAAATGTTTTTCTTGTTGACAACCTGTGTTTTGTCACTCCACGACACATCCCAGATCCCCGCCCTACTACAACCTTTGTACAGCGAACATGACATCTGGAACGCAGTTTGAGATTTTGACCACCCCACCCATCTCCTGGAGGCATAGGTTGTGCACAAAAACCGTTCCGATCGAGCTAATCATTCATATTTTGATGCAGCACAATAGCAGTAGCGATTTATTTCCGTAAATGTTATCAAAGGATTGGAATTGCCAATTGGCCACAAATACCTCTCTTGTCTTGGTGGGTTAATTTATCTTACCCCGTTCCATATCCATTGGTTCTTTTTTTCTAATCGCTCTCGTCAGCTTATTTTTATGCCTGTCCCGAGAATCAGTCTTTTAAAATATATAAAATTTTCAATGTTTTTTTTTCAGGTTAGAGGGAAAAATTCCAAAAAAAGACTAACAAATAATAGTGCCCTTTGAGTTTAGTGAAGGGAGAACCCTGCTCCTGGAGCACGGTTTTGGGACTCATAACCTACTAACGACTCTGCATGCATCTGGAACTTTGCAATATGCCAAAGTTAGATCCCTCCATTGGGGTACTAAGCCAATTCTGAAATGTGTGCCCTCATTTTTCTAAACAACTTGAAGTGAATAAGCAAAAAGCCATCTTTATGTAAATAAAAGATTATTTAGTATTTTTCGTGTGCAAAATGTAGTTTTTGCACATATTGAGCATAATAATTCAAGTATGCGCCCCTATAGGGTCGTTTCGTCGGACAGCCGGCCATGTTTTAAAAACTAAACACTTGGTATTTTTTTTTGGTATTTTCTACTTTTTGTCCAATAAACCTCTGCACACTTCGTGGGTTGTCTACTAACCAATCAGCAAATTAAGAGAAATTTAAAATATACTAAAAAAATCTCCCTTTATCCCTTTAAAAAAAAAAAACAACTCATTTTTTTCTACCCCCCGGTGCACTCACTCACTGGTTGTGGTGTGCAAAATCATCACAAAAATTCTTGACGCTTTTGCACTCTCTCAAAAAATGCCCATGCCCCTGGTACAATCAGTGGTTTGACGCATTTTGACGCTTTTTCCCCCCCGGCTTAGCAGTGTTTCTTGTCCCTTTGCCCGGGTTTTCACATAAAAATGAATGTTGCCCCTCCCGCAGTGCCGGACTTGGCCCGGGGGAGTTTAAACATTTTCAAAAACCACACCTCCTTTTGCACTTCCCGTGCCATCCCCGGGTATCCAGGGGCTGGGGTATTTTTTTATCGGTGCATTATTTTAGTCGTTTCCTTCACTCTAATAAATCAATACATACATTCTCTTACACATACCATTCACCTCTGATATTTGATATAACAATCTCTACACATACTTTCCATTTGGCTTGAGCTGTTGGCATGTATTCCAATCTATGGAAAAAGGAAACCAAAAAAGAAATGATATATAAACTGAGATTAATTCAAGACGTCAAAGACCGCAATTACACAAGAGAGTCCTTAACAAAGGACAATCTTCTGCATTTTATTGCATAATTTGTGAATGAAACAAACAAATTGAGTTTTGCAACACTATATTGTAATGAATACGATGCAAGGCATCAAGCATAATGATCAACTTTATTTGAAACCAAAGACATTCAGTTTCATGTTTCTTTTTTCTGATACATCGGTATTATTTTGAAGTAGAAATATCGCATGCATGGAACACACCAAGCTCAGATGTTACCCATACTTTTCCCTTTTTAAAAAGGGAACTTCTTATCCAGTGCAAAGGCCAAATCACTAATTGTGTAGTATATCTGTCATACATTGCTGTCCAAAAGTTTGTGGTGTGTTTACCACCATGAAAATTGTCGGCTTAATTATGAATATAGTTCCATGCACTAATCAGTTGTTTAAAATATACAGTACAAACATGTAATTCTGTACCACAATTGGATATTATAACATTGGATATTATTTTGGATATAATTTGCTATGAATCATTCTGCAGTTTAATATTAATTAATTATAATTTGTCAAGCAAAATTTTTGCAATCTGACCCAACCAAGTAGAAAAACTGGTACAATAGCTACCTTTAGGTTTAGGACTATCTCATTCTAGTGCAAGCAGGGAAAAAAAATTTGTCACTATCACGCAGTGTTGCAAGTAAGTAGTATATCACTGACCTGTGGCCATGCATGGAAAATTATGAGACTCTGAACTCAACAGCCCCAATATCACAGTATACAGCTGAGAAGTGTAAACAATGGCTGGGCTGTATACACACAATAAGAGCTGTGTAACCACTGCTCGAGGGTTTTGGTCAATTTCAGGATTAATCTTCTGCCTGGCGAAAAAAATGAGTCTTTTATTCAAAATATATTGTTTGGTGATGCAACAGGTGCATCTCCCAATTAGTTTTCTTTCATATTTTTTCTTTCCCTTTGGTTGTTGCCGTGGGTGGATGGGTTTTAATTTAAATAAATCACAATTTAAGAGGCAGGATGGCTGTTTTTTTGTTGGCCACAGACACCAAGAAAATATTCTTCCTTTTACAATGTTCAGGTCATAGCATTGGGGCAACAGCCCCGTGGGTAACCGGGTCTTCTCCCTCAGACAAATTTTTTTCAAGCAAAATTGGAAAGAAAAAGAAAATTTGTTTGAAGATTCAAACAAGCCCTTTTGCCCCTGCTGTTCAAAAGCTGGCTCTGCTCTGCTTCCGTTCAATCTGGCATTCCAATTGTAGAACCACTTGGAACATTTAAAGGTATTTAAGATGAAGTCCTAACAGGCGAATGGGTACAATGCTCGTATCCGGGGACGGTGGTGGAGGGAGCCGCGCACCCCGCTAGGTTCACATTCCAAAAAAAACCTGCAAAATCAGCCTATTTGGGTATTAGAGGTCCTTCCACAACCCTGGGGTCCCCCTCAAAAGCCATGTCTGGATATGCCAGTGTTTACAAAACTAGAGATCCTGGTGACCATGTAGAATTCAGCAGTGGCAAGGTCTCTTAAGTAGCTCTAAATGTTACGCCCATACCACACATGTCAAATTATCCACAAATGATTGCCAAGAAGAGAACAACTAGAAAAATCCTCTAAAATTTCACAACATCTGTACACACAGTCCCTCATCAATTTTGAAGACGGTGATGACAATGTTGCATATCCAAATCTTTACGTTAACTCAACCTCTAATCCAAATCACAATCTTTAATACAGGATGGAATCATGCATGGATGAAATTGCAATGCGGCCATATCAACAAGGTGGCCCAAAACAACAAGTGGTCATTTATTGATATAGTGACTCCTATGGTTTTTCTGACCCTAATGTTAACACACTTTTGGATTCTCCTATAAGTTAAAACACACGTTTTATTTATTCTTTAGGAAGGCATGAACACACACAAACACGCATGCACATATACAATTCGGCACACACAGCACCACATACACCAACAACACCGCGCATCACACCACTATCATATTTGTTTGCGAGAAGCATCAGATTTTTGGGGGGGGGGGCACAGGCAACCTAATTTTACAGATGTACTATTGGGATCTTCACAAATTTTAAGGGATGCAGAGGGGGGGTGTTGCAAAATTTATGGACATGTTTCCCTTCCCTCCATCTCCGCTACTATTTGCCAACCATCCGCACACACATGTACAGTCACACATACATAATCCTGTCTTTTGGGGTTACCAATAGCAAATGCTGTGGGTGCAAGAACAAACACCATACAAACAACCACACCTGCCCAAACACAAATGCATCCCTCCCCTAGGCCGAAAATCATAATATTGTTGATCGAAACAGTGTGCAGCTGTAAAGACCTGGCACTACTGTATTTTGTCTTAAGAAGAATATCTAATTGACATAACAGAAACAAAAGTGCTAGCAATCGTGGAAATACACCTTTAAGATTAGAGTTAAAGGCACTATCACAGCTTATTGTGTTAAAATTAGAAAATAATTTTTTAAAAATCAAAAATAAGATTTTTGCATGGTAATAATAATAACAGGTATCCTAACCTACCCTACAAGTGGTAAGCCAAAAGTAACCCTATGATGATCAAATATGAAAAATAAATCAATTTATTGTTCAACTTTTAAAGGCTATTCCTGAAATGGCTTAAATATTTCACTCTTTTCGGTGGATCAAATATGTCTTTAAGAAGTAATCCTAATAGTTGCAAAGTGGTGATTCAAATCAATCTATTTGTTATTGTGAAACAGACTATTTTTAATTTGCGTGCAATAAAGATATTGATCGGTAATGCCCTTTGTATGGTTGAGGGACTGGGAGGAAGATCAATATTATGAAAAAATTTCATGTGTCTTATTAACATTAACAAGTTATAGTGATAAAAATCTATACGCGGTTTCACCAGGTCAGTGTAGTGAGGACAGGATGGTACACATACCATATTTGTCCTAAAATCAGTTCAGATAAAATAATAACCGGAAATATAAGGATTTTTGGGGGGCAGAAGTACTGTTCCCGGAATACTTTTTGTTTCATTTGAATCACTCGGGAAATGAACTGGGTCCAGGTTTGAACTGGTTTATTGGGCTGTGTCATGCAATTCATACTTCCTTCCACAAGAGTGAAAAATTTGGTTTGAAATAAGTGGGAGCAGATAAATAGTTTATTTTGGAGCCCTGAGACACAAGGACAAATTCCCAGAAAGTGCCCCCAATTTTTAGATGTATTAGATCACACCTGGAGTGAATACACCAATACCCCGTCTTTATGTACTACGAGATGATTTAGTATTTTTTGATGTCATGCCGACAGAAATTCAAAAGCATGGTTTTTCTATAAGGGATATTTCCGTAGCATGTCAAGTTCAACAACAATTTTGTGGTTTTTCTTTTTCTGTACACTTGTTTGTCCCCATCCCTTTGAAAAACGTTCTCGGTGTGGTCTACAACCGTCCAGTAATTTGTATCCTCAAAAAATCTCCCTGCCTGTTACTTTAAAAGGTTGCATTTCATGATTGTTTAATTTATAGTTCACAAGATATCGATAAGAAAAAGCTAATTGTAAAATTAAGGTGGCATTGTGTACTCCATCCCCTTTTGTTTTATTCATTGTTCACTAGATATCCTTGAGAAACTTATTCCACAACTTTTTACTGATCCCGACTTTGCGGTTTTTGTGTTCTGAGCAAATTTCTTTTTCCCACGGTCCCCATAGACCACTGTGCTGTAATTTATGTCCGTTTACGGACAAGAAACTACAAATTGCGAATTACTTACAGACGCGACCGAAATTTGCACGTAAGATTTGCATGCACATGGATTACTAATTTTAACGGTTCAGATGAATATGAAATCTCAACTATTTTTGAGGTAAGTCGGGGGATGAGGCTGTGATAACGAAATGCCTTTAAGTCGAGTCCAATCTTGTATTTTGGTTGTGCATCACAAATGCCCTTTATACCCTCCTTAATACTTTTGAACCAAGAGTCCTAATTTTGATTAGTTAACCAACTGATATTTTTGACTAGATTTATCGATTAATCGGAGTTTTTTAAAGCGGAATTGCACATTTTTTGCATTATGAAATATGAAAATGGGGGCGATACATGACCATGCTGGGGGGCTCTCACTACCAAATGGATATTGGTGTAAGGCTGACGCTTCAAACTCGGAGGCAATTTGGTGACAAAGACTAAAAAAATAGGGGTCTTTGGGTGAGAGACAGCCAAAATTACCTCAATAGGGCTTTTGGGGTGACAATTTTAAAAAGTTTGGGGTCTTTGGTGGAAATTTTTAAAAAAATATGGGGTCTTTGGGTGATGCGCTTGAAAAATTGTGGTCTTAACAACCTTAAAAATATATGTGTCTTTCCAACTTGAATGTAAGTTCCCCCCCCCAGGACCATCCCTATTCCAAAAGGTGGTGGTAATTTAATCCCCCATCCCCCATGTGGATTTCTGTCCATGCTCTCCCATATGGTGACTTTACCTAAAATTTCATAGATTGTGTGTGTAATGCACCTGAGTTATTTATGGGCTCTTCACAGAGGGAGCATGGATTTCATGGGTCATTACCATGATTACAGGGATATGCAGCAATTTCCTTATATGAAGGGATAAAAGTCCAAATCAGTGGCGTAACAGGCCTGCCCGCTCGGGGGGGGGGGGGAAAAAAAAAAAAAAAAAAAAAAAAAAAAAAAAAAAAAAAAAAAAAAAAAAAAAAAAAAAAAAAAAAAAAAAAAAAAAAAAAAAAAAAAAAAAAAAAAAAAAAAAAAAAAAAAAAAAAAAAAAAAAAAAAAAAAAAAAAAAAAAAAAAAAAAAAAAAAAAAAAAAAAAAAAAAAAAAAAAAAAAAAAAAAAAAAAAAAAAAAAATCCTTAGACATGGGTCCCATTTTCCAGAAAACTGCCTCAAAACATTGTTAAAAACAGGCGGTGGCGGCCAAGCCTCATTCATTATAGCAATTCACCAAAAATGTTAAAAGTTACAGCAATACGGAGTGCAAACCACAAACCAATTTGGGTGCTTTGATGTGGGTCGGTCATGGGTGTTCCCATGTCGGTCATGGGTCGGTCATGGGTGTCGGTCATACGACCTTGTCCTCGTTCGTTATTAATACAAAAAAAAATCAGAAATAACCCTTCCAGTGTAGTTGATTCTTCAACTCCAACGGTTTTGGAATAAGAAAATATTCCTTGACAACATATAAAAAATTCCGAATTTTTCGTCAAGATTCGCTTTTACGTGTTAAACCAATGGCGGCGTCTGAAATTGGGATTTCTTGGCTGCCCTTCCCTGGTTAAAAAGTCAAAATGGGCATATATTTGAAGCAAAATCCTTTGAAATGGGTACCTTTTCTACCAAATGACCCTTAGAAATGGGTATAGGGGTGCGACTCCTCAGTTGCACATCCCCGACCAAACCAAATCTGAGTAGTATTGGCCAAAATTAAGGGAGGTAGTCTGGGTCTGGTGTAGTTTAAGTTGTCACTTCTTAGTGATCATGACATTTGGTGGAAAATTTTTTTAAGCATCGCTTAAATACGCGTTCGCCTAGCCTAGTTCATGCCAATTTTGGTATAGAGATGGCCAGGTCTCTCTTTACAAATATTTACAAATTTGTTGGAAATTAGTCCAATTTCCTCAATCCAGAGCCAACATTTTCCTTTTTTGTTAAAATGGTCAAAATTTTGAGGGAAAATGGCAAATTTATGTTAAATTAGGCCCAAAATGTTAGTCGAGTACCCCACCCTGATGACAACTTGCTACATGTGGTCAAATTCTTTCCATGTGACCTCTAAAGATTGGAAACAAGCAACAGTTTGAGATGAGAGTAAAATTTTGAAGTGCAGTGCTGATGTCTATGATTGTGCGATTCAAATGACATGCAAGTACTGCTTCGAATACTGTGTCTGTAATAAATGCGTAATGCTTCCCTCTAAAAAGCACCCCCTCAATTTTATTTTTTGATCAAATGTTCTTAAAAGTACCAAAACTTATGCTACACAAGCAAGTATACATTGATAACTCAC